>SJXO01006212.1:94081-106402 GCA_006408615.1 Connochaetes taurinus | reverse complement strand
ACCGACAGGAGCTACCCCATGTCAGAGGTCAGTGGTGGCTGGGAGGAGACACCCTGCGATCCAGGTCAGGGCAGCGGCCGAGAGGAGTTACCCCACGTCCGAGGTCAGGGGCGGCCGGGAGGAGACACCCTGCATCCGAGGTCAGGGGCGGCGGCCAGGAGGAGCTATCCCTTGTCTGAAGTCAGGGGCGGCCGGGAGGAGACATCCCGCGTCCAAGACCAGGGGCAGCAGCTGGGAGGAGCCACCCATGCCCAAGGCCAGGGTTGGCAGGTGGGAGGAGCATCCAGAAGAGGTTTGGTTGCACAGGGGCAGAAGGGCCTAGAGGAGCTATCCCATGTTGAAGGTCAGGAATGGTGGCGGTAAGGAGATACCCCTCGTCCAAGGTAAGGAGCAGTGGCTGCACTTTGCTGGAGCAGATGTGAAGAGATACCCCATGCCCAAGGTAAGAGAAACCCAAGTAAGATGGTAAGTGTTACAAGAGGGCATCAGAAGACAGACACACNGCAGAAGGGCCTAGAGGAGCTATCCCATGTTGAAGGTCAGGAATGGTGGCGGTAAGGAGATACCCCTCGTCCAAGGTAAGGAGCAGTGGCTGCACTTTGCTGGAGCAGATGTGAAGAGATACCCCATGCCCAAGGTAAGAGAAACCCAAGTAAGATGGTAAGTGTTACAAGAGGGCATCAGAAGACAGACACACTGAAACCATACTCACAGAAAACTAGTCAATCTAATCACATTAGGACCACAGCCTGTCTAACTCAATAAAACCAAGCCATGCCTGAGGGGGAACCCAAGATGGGTGGTTCATGGTGGAGAGGTCTGAAAGAATGTGGTCCACTGGAGAAGGGAATGGCAAGCCACTTCAGTATTCGTGCCTTGAGAACCCCATGAACCGTATATGAAATATTATAAAAAATTATTGAGCAGACCATATGCATGCCCTGTTATATTTTGTTATGTTATATTTAAACTCTATTTCGGTTTGAATTTAAACAATCTTAATACAAAATATTGGCAAACATTATCATCATTGGACTTATTCCAATAATATTTTGTAAAATGGAGTAAATGCACATACTATATTATTCCTGGAACTTCTGGCATAAAATACTTAAAGGCAAACAATAAATAAAATAGCTCCTTAAGAAATATACATGGTTAATTTCAAATAACTCTATTTTGCCCTCTTTTCATAGCAAGGAAGATTTTTATTAATGTGCTACCTGGGTTATCTATTTTTTCTTTTGTCTCTTGTTCCAAATTCAGGCTTCTCCAATTTTATCTTTGGTTCTTGAAAATGAGTGTTTAGTTTGATGAAGATAAGGCAGGAGTGAGTGCAGAGAAAAAAAAAAATCAGGATACACTTAGTGCCTGCAACTGGAAGTGCTTTGTTATTTGGATACATCTCTCTGCCTGCACAAAGCATGAACATCTTGTTCAACTTTTATAACCTTTTTACACTCTAGATTGTAGAATTACTCAGAACTGGCTTCAAAATTATACAGTTGATGTCACTGAATTTGGAAGCTGTCATTGAAAATATATCAAGAACAAATTTAAAACTTCATGAACAAATTAATTGAATAATTTCAATAATATTTTAGTCAAAACTGTAAAACACTGTATTACTACAGAAATTGACTTTATTTTGTATATTTTAAAAAATTTATTTGATCATTTTAATATGTTTCATAGTTAGGGAACTAATAGATTTTATTTTACATCTTGACAGTGACATTAATACCCAAGGAGAAATCTTCCAGGTAAGGGAAGATATGAATGGGCACTTAATCAACAATGAACAATAAGTCACTTCATTTAGTTGTTAAAAAAAGTTTGTCCCCAAGGTTTGTTCAAGATCAAATTCACTGAGGAATCATGCTCTAGAGGACTGAGATATTTTTTTCAGTGCACGGTATATTTTCAGAGGCATCTCCTGGCCAATCATTTTAGGGGAGTTAAATGAAAAGAGAGTCTTCTAATAGCAAAGAATAAGCCTCTTATTTGGACTTCCCTGGTGGCTCAGATGGTAAAACGTCTGTCTACAGTGTGAGAGACCTGGGTTTGATCTCTGGGTTGGGAAGATTCCCTGGAGAAGGAAATGGCAACCCACTCCAGTACTCTTGACTTGAAAATCCCATGGATGGAGGAGCTTGGGGCAGGCTACTATCCATGGGCCTGCAAAGAGTCAGGCACGACTGAGCGACTTCACTTTCTTTCTTTCGTTTTGGCTTCCTAGGTGGCACTAGTGGTAAAGAACCCACCTGCCAATTCAAGACATGTAGGAAACGATTTCATCCTTGGGTTGGGAATATCTTCTGGAGGAGGGCGTGGCAAATCACTCCAGTATTTTTGACTGGGGCATCTCATGTACAGGGGAGCTTGGCAGGCTAGAGTCCATAGGATCACAAAGAGCTGGGCATGACTGAAACAACTTAGCACGCATGCACATCTCTTATTAATAGCAAAGCAGTAAGGTTTCTTAAACAAGAATCTTTATTTTCAGTTAATCAGTGTATATTTGAAACTCTCAAGTCTAAGATGGCACTGGAATAAAGTAAAAGTCTGTGTATGATAGACATATTTAATAAGATTCTCACTAATCAATTGACTTAAAGTACCGTTTAACTTAGATAACATTCTCATGCAAAATTTCAAATCAAACTTTGTCCAGAAGAAAATAATCTTTCTTAAAAAGAAATGCAGAAATAAGTAACTAGGACTTACAATTTGAAAGGCACTATTATAAATTACTATAATAAAGTATAGAAACCAAACCCAGGAGTCTTTAATATAGCTATGGTATGGCACTGGAATAAAGTAAAAGTCTGTGTATGATAGACATATTTAATAAGATTCTCACTAATCAATTGACTTAAAGTACCGTTTAACTTAGATAACATTCTCATGCAAAATTTCAAATCAAACTTTGTCCAGAAGAAAATAATCTTTCTTAAAAAGAAATGCAGAAATAAGTAACTAGGACTTACAATTTGAAAGACACTATTATAAATTACTATAATAAAGTATAGAAACCAAACCCAGGAGTCTTTAATATAGCTATGGCAAGTCCTTAAATCTGAATCTATCTACACATGGTCTTTTAAAACAAACACTGCAATGGAATAAGCACATAAGTTCACATATAACTAACACTTTATTGTAACTGAGACACTGAGAATAAGCAAGTTCCAAATTGATTCTAAATAAATAAATAAGCATCAAATTCCAGCAGAACAATCTGGAGCTTATGGTCCAAGCTTGAGAGGAGAGTGAGAGAACTTGCAGAGAGGATTGAAAAGAAGAGGGAAGTAGCAATCCCAACATACAGCATAGCCGTAATTGTGTAAAAGAGTCAATCACACTAATTTTTTAAAACTTTTTATTTTGTATTTGGCTATAGCCAATTAACAATGGGGTAATAGTTTCAGGTGAACAGTGAAGGGATTTAGTCATACGTATACATGAGTCCATTCTTCCCCAAACTCCCCTCCCATCCAGGCTGTGGCATAGCATTGAACAGAGTTCCATGTGCTATACAGTAGGTCTGTGTCTATTATCCATTTAAATTATAGCAGTGTGTACACGTCCATCCCAAGCTCCCTAACTATCCCTTCCCCCTATCCTTTCCCCTGGCATCCATAAGTTTGTTCTGTAAGTCTGGGAGTCTTTTTCTGTTTTGGAAGTTCATTTGTACCATTTCTTTGTATATTCCACTTACAGGGATGACATATGATAATTCTCCTTCTCTGTATAACTTACTTCACTCAGTATGACAATCTCATAGGCCATACAGGTTGCTGCAAATGGCATTATTTCATTCTTTTTAATGACTGAGTAATATTCCTTTGTATATATGTACCATATCATCTTTATCCATTCCTCTGTCAATGGACATTTAGGTTGCTTCCATGTCTTGGCTATGGTACATTAGATGGCGACCCTGTGGACAGTAGCCCACCAGGCTGCTCTGTCCATGGGATTCTCCAGGCCAGAATACTGGAGTGGGTTGCCATTTCCTTCTCCAGGGGATCTTCCTGATCCAAGGATTGCACCCAGGTCTCCCGCATTGTGGGCAGATGCTTTAACCTCTAAGCCACCAGGGAAACCCTGTCAATTATTAGAGAAATGTAAATCAAAACTATGAGATATTACCTCACACCAGTCAAAATGGCTATCATAAACACACACACACACACACACACACACACACACACACAACACAAACATTAAGTGCTGGAGAAGATGTGGAGAAAAGAGAACCCTCTTACATTCTTGGTGGGAATGTAAATTGGTTACAGCCACTATGAAGAACAGTATGGAGATTCCTTATAAAATAAAAAAATTGAGCTACCATATGACCCTGCAATTTCACTCCTGAGTGTATATCTGAAGAAAATAATAATTTGAAACAATATATGCACGCAATGTTCATTGCAGCAGTATTCCCAATAGCCAGAACATGGAAACAACCTAACTGTCCATCAATAAAGGAATTCATAAAGAAGATGTGGTATATATACATAATGAAATATTACTAAGCCATAAAATGAACAAAATGTCATTTGCTGCAGCATGTATGGACCTAGTGATTGTCATACTGAGTGAAGTAAGCCAAATAGAGAAAGAAAAATATTATATATCACTTATATGTAGAATCTGAAACAAGACTACAAATTAACTTATCCACAAAACAGAATTTGAGTTACAGATGTGGAAAATAAACTGATGGTTATAAGGAGGGGTATAGTTGGGGAGGGGTAAATTGAAAGATTGAGATTGACACATACACTCTGTGATATATAAAAGAGAATTGCAATCTCACATTGCATCACAGCAAAGGAATGGGCCCATAATCCTGAAATTCACTGAACTTATGTTTCCCTATCACTCAGAAACATGTTCTATTCCATTTGATTCTTTAGCCCTTTCCACTTTTCTTTTTTTCTCTTGCTACTGCGTTTGTCTTTGTCTCCTTGTATTCATTATTGTAAGATGCAAAACAGAAGAAAAATCAAAAGTTTATAAAAACAACCTGACTGTATGCATCCTTGTTTATACCATTTAGGATCTAGATAGAAAATGTTGAAAAACGTAGGTAGTGGTGTATACATTATATTTGAAATAGCTCAAGACATATTATTGAAGAACTAATGAACAGGTGACATGTAGAAAATCATTCTTCCATTGTTTTCTTCTATGAAGAATCTGTGGATTTGTATTATATATTAGGCATTTACATTTGGTTTGTTTCACAGGTAAAATATGAACAATTGAGTACAGTATTGAAATATTCAATGTTCTGGCATTTGTAGTTTTGATAAATCCCATTGCTGGCAATGGAGTCATGCTAGAAAAATTTGATTTCTACTGCAAAAGGATTAGAGACTTCCCTGGTGGCTCAGATGGTAAGGCATCTGTCTAGAGTGCGAGAGACCTGGGTTCAATCCCTGGGTCAGGAAAATCCTCTGCAGAAGGAAATGGCAACCCACTCCAATACTCTTGCCTGGAAAATCTCATGGATGGAGGAGCTTGGGGCAGGCTACTACCATGGGGCCGCAAAGAGTCGGGCACGACTGAGCGACTTCACCTCCACTGCATATGAAGAACATTGATGGCTCGTATTTCAATGTAGATATGAGGTGTGAGTATGTCTGAGTTGAAATTATTTGATGGCAAGGAAGTAAAAGGAACTTGTACATTTCCCGTGTTTGGGGCAGGGTTTTACTTCTTGTCCAATAGTCAAAATGTGAATGATAAGAGCAAAAATTGACCATTAAGGATACATTCTACATTTGCTTCTACAGATGCAATTCTAATCTTTGCAAGTTATTCTGGGCCCTAGGAATTTGATGCCTATAAAGTACATCAATCAATCAGACTTGCCATTTTGGCAACCCACTCCGTATTTTTGCCTGGAGAATTCTGTGGACAGAGGGGCCTGGTAAGCTACAGTCCACGGGGTTGTAAAGTGTTGGACACTACTGACCAACTTCACTTTACTTCTTCTTCTAGATCCCACTCATGGGAGCAAATAGGCGATCTGGGAGTGAATAGTAAAATCACCAATGTATTAATTCCCCTAGCACTTTCCCTTAAAAGCCATGATTTGCAGTGATCATACCTCTCTAATCAAGCCAAGGCTCCTGTCAATGACCCTTATTCTTTACTTATAGCTATTACCATCCTCTAAAAATATATATATATATATTCCTTTGGCCCCTTCATAGCTTGTGACTTCTCACTGTTGCTAGAAGTAGGTACATCATCATTTTAAAAAGTCTCTTTATCTTGAAAACTTTGTGAATAGCTTTCAGTTGTTTCTTCGAAGACTAATATCTGTTCCTGTCAGGACACTGACATACAGGTGGGAGTTATAATCTTTAATACACACATTTTTATAGAAGATTACCACAAGCATCCCTATTGAAGCTATAAATGATTCAAAATTTCCTTTTTTCTCAGTTGTTACCTTGATTTCCTGTGTCAAATAATACAATAATAAGGAGAAACACAAATATCTTTAGCCAAACACAGAACTTTCTCCTGTCTAAATATCCTGAAATAGATGGAGAAACAGTGGAAACAGTGTCAGACTTTATTTTATTGGGCTCCAAAATCACTGAAGATGGTGATTGTAGCCATGAAATTAAAAGACACTTACTCCTTGGAAGAAAAGTTATGAGCAACCTAGATAGCATATTCAAAAGCAGAGACATTACTTTGCCGACTATGGTCCATCTAGTCAAGGCTATGGTTTTTCCAGTAGTCATGTATGGATGTGAGAGTTGGACTGTGAAAAGGCTGAACACTGAAGAACTGATGCTTTTGAACTGTGATGTTGGAGAAGACTCTTGAGAGCCTCTTGGACTGCAAGGAGATCCAACCAGTCCATTCTGAAGGAGATCAACCCTGGGATTTCTTTGGAAGGAATGATGCTAAAGCTGAAACTCCAGTACTTTGACCTCCTCATGCAAAGAGTTGAATCATTGGAAAAGACTCTGATGCTGGAAGGGATTGGGGGCAGGAGGAGAAGGGGACGACCGAGGATGAGATGGCTGGATGGCATCACTGACTCGATGGACGCAAGTCTGAGTGAACTCCAGGAGTTGGTGATGGACAGGGAGGCCTGGCGTGCTGCGATTCATGGGGTCGCAAAGAGTCGGCCACGACTGAGCAACTGAACTGAACTGAACGGAACTGTAATGTCCTGAACTGCAAACACATAGACATTGACTTGAGGAATAGAAATTGTCTTAAATACAAATGCGTAATGCATCCACAGAAAGTTATGGTGATGAAAGAATAATTTGAACACTTTAAAATTTTAAAAACTTTTTTTCTTTCTGCCTCAGAACTATGTTCTAACTATTAGCCAAAATGACTTTCTCCCATTAATTTGGATAAAAAAATATACTTTCAAGATTAGCTTGTTTTTCGCTTCTGAAAAGAAAGAATTCTTTCTTCTAAAGTCTGATTTTAATAAAAACTGAGAAAATTAAGTTACAAGGTGAACTTTATTTTTTCCTGGTAATGACACAAACACAGATGCCTTTTATTCATCTTGAAGAATTTCTCTATTAGATTGATTCTCTAGTTGATTAATTCTACTTTTTGGGTGCTTTTGTATAAATGGAAAAAAACCTCCTCATAGAGTTCGTTTAATTGACTAAATCATCCATTGTTAGAATCGACTGCCCATTTATTGCTTTAGGATTAGTAACAAATACATTCAGTGTGGGTGACACATTCTTATAATTACCTAGAGTTAACCTTTTATACCAGAGTTTTGCCAGTACTTTTCACCTCTGAATTTCTCAAGGTGTATATTAAAGGGTTCAGCATGGGAGTGATAATGGTATACATCACAGTTATGGATTTAACAATGGAAAAGTTGGAAACAAGTCTCACATCTATAAAAATACAGGAATGAAAAAGAGAACCCCCACTGTGATAGGGGAACTGCAGGTAGATAGGGCTTTGTGCCTTTCTTCCTGGCTGTGAGCTCTAAGGGAGTTTAGGATGATTCCATAGGACACTAGCAGGAAGATAAAGATAACCGTACACATTGCTCCACTATTAGCAACCACTCTGAGACCTGCAACGTGTCAGTACAGGCAAGGTGCAACAATGGATAATGTCACAGATGAAGTGGTCAGTGACACTGGGGTCACAGAAGGGGAGTCTGTACACAAAGAGGAATTGAACCATAGAGGGCACAAGACCTCTCACCCAGGCCACCTCCAGCAGCAGGATACAAACCTGTCACTTCATGATGGTCATGTAGTGCAGTCACTTACAGATGGCCACATAGCGATCATAAGCCATCATCTCCAGAAGGAAAATCTCAGAACCTCCAAATAAGTGTTCTACAAAGAGCTGTCCCATGCAAACTGGGAAGGAAATTGTCTTTTTACCACTGAGTAAGTCTATAATCAATTTGAGTGAAATGGCAGTGGAATAAACTGTATCCATGAGTGAAAGATAAGCAATGAAGAAGTACATGGGTAGTCCAGAGAGGGGTAGTCCAGAGCAAGTTTCCCACCATTGTCACAAGATAAATGAACAAAAACAAGACAAATAATGTAATTTGCTCCTCAGGATCCTGAGTGAAACCCAGGAGAATAAATTCTGTTACTTTGCTACTATGTCCCATTTAGTCTTCTGTAGGAGGCTCAGTATTAAAGAATCCACTTATCAATACACTAGACACAGGAGATGCAGGCTCAGTCCCTGGATTGGGAAGATCCCCGCAGAAGAAAATGACCGCCCACTCCAGTATTCTTGCCTGAAAAATCCTATGGACAGAGGAGCCTGGCGGGCTACAGTCCATGTTTTCTCAAAGAGTCGGCCAGAACTTAGCGAATGTTTCAGAAGTAAGAACTCAGGAGAACCAGACCTTTACTGAGATTGTGAACAGGACTGTAAACATATATGTTACACTTTGGAACACATCTTCATCATTATATCTTCTATGGTGGTTTGCACATAAAAGACATACAGTAAATATCTACTGAGTTCTTTCAATGAGCTCGTGAAGACTTCATTTGGGAATTCTGTTATTCTTCAGATGATTCTGTTGGGGTTATAAGAGATTATATCTTTATGTCTTAGAGAATCTTCTACAGAGAGGAGTAATTAAAGGCCTAACAAGCAATCATACATTTAATAGAACTTTATTGAAATTATGTCAGTTCTTGGCACAAAAGCCATCAATGACAAACTGGTGAAAGATCTCTATTTCCCAGAAATTTCCTCTTTGATAATGACAATCAACTATAGTGAAGGACAAGGAAGCTTGGTGTGCTGCAACCAATGGAGTTGGAAAGAGTCAGACAGACACAGACACAACTTAGCAACTGAGCAACAACAAAACTGACTACTAACAACAGACCACAAACCAGTCCTTTGAATTGGTAGTGATTTTAGTGAACACCATTACAATATGACTTACATAACATCAAAATAACTTTTGGATTAATTCCCTTAATATTATGATAGTCCTCACTATTAAATATTCAATCCTTCACGTTTCAAATGCTGTTTGATTTTCATGAATCTCATTAGCTCTATCAAAGATCTATACCAAATATAGAGAGTTATATAGCATATTGTTTCCTACAGCAATTACTTGGTCTGACTCTTTGACTATCCGTTTTTTAAGGCACTGTAATTTTCTTCATTTAATCTTTTTTTTTTTTTAAATTGGAGTGTAGTTGGTTTGCAATATTGTATTAGTTTCTGCCATACAACAAAGTGAATCATTTGTATGTACACATATCCGTTCAGTTCAGTTCAGTTGCTCAGTCGTGTCCGACTCTTTACGACCCCATGGAATGCAGTATGCTATGCTTCCCCATCCATCACCAACTCCCAGAGCTTGCTCAAACTCATGTCCATCAAGTTGGTGATGCCATCCAACAATCTATTCCTGTGTCGTCCCCTTCTCTTCCCACCTTGAAACTTTCCCAGCATCAGGGTCTTTTCAAATGAGTCAGCTCTTCATATCAAGTGACCAAAGTATTGGAGTTTCAGCTTCAGCATCAGTCCTTCCAATGAACATTCAGGACTGATTTCCTTTAGAGTGGACTGGTTGGATCTCCTTGCAGTCCAAGGTACTCTCAAGAGTCTTCTCCAACTCCACAGCTCAAAAGCATCAGTTCTTCAGTGTTCAGCTTTCTTTATGGTCCAACTCTCACATCCATACCTGAGTCTTAGAGTGAACTGACTTGAAGACAGTGTCTAGGGTAAATACATAGTTCATTAACATAGATTGACAAACATTCTATAAGAAAAAAGCATTGGTTAGTCCAAGGTTTGAGAAAAGTTAAGTTTAAGTTGAGCCAGATGTGGTCATGGCAACACAGAATTTTAAGAGAAACCTCTTTTTGAATTTCTATAGAGAAGGGGGAAAAAAATCTAACACTTGTTTGTTTCCTCCTGCAGCTTAAGAGAGAGAGAAAAATATGTCTGACACTTGCAGCCTATTTCCTCTGTTTGGAGACTCCTGGCCTTTCTGCCTGTTACCATCTCAATATTGTACATAGAAAACCCTAAAGATAGTATCAGAAAATTACTAGGGCTAATTGTTGAATTTAGAAAGTCACAGGATAGAAAATCAATACACAGAAAACATTTGTATTTCTATATACTGACAATGAAAAATCAGAAAGAGAAATTAAGGAATTAATATCATTCACCATTGCAACAAAAAGGATTAAGTATCTAGGAACAAACTTACCTAAGGAGAAAAAAGAACTGTACACAGAAAATTATAAGACACTGATGAAAGAAATCAAAGATGACTTAAATGAATGGAGAGATATTCCATGTTCCTGGGTAGAAAGAATCAATACTGTGAAAATGACTATAATATCAAATGCAATCTACAGATTCAATGCAATCCCTGTCAAATTACCAATGGCATTTTTCAGACCTAGAACAAAAGATTTCACAATTCATATGAAAACACAAAGCACCCAGAACAGCTAAAGGAGTCCTGAGAAGTAAGAATGGAGATGGAACAAACAACCTTTCTGACTTCAGGTTATATTACAAAGCTACAGTTATGAAGATAGTATGGTACTGGCACAAAAACAAAAATACAGGCCAATGGAACAGATAGAAAGGCCAGAAATAAACCATGCACCTATGGGTAACTTATTCTTGACAAAGGAGGCAAAAATATACAATAGGGCAAAGACAGTCTCTTCAATAAATGATGCTGGGAAAACTGGACAGCTACATGTAAAAGGATGAAGTTAGAACACTTCTTAACACCATACACAAAAACAAATTCAAAACAGATTAAAGACCTAAATGTAAGACCAAAAACTATAAAACTCTTAGAGGAAAACATAGAGCAGAACACTCAATGACATAAATCAAAGCAAGATCTTCTGTGATCCACCTCCTAGAGTAACACACATAAAATCAAAAGTAAACAAATGGGACCTGATTAAAGTTAAAAGCTTTTGCACAGCAAAGGAAATTATAAGCAAGGTGAAAGACAACCCTCAGAATGGGAGAAAATAGCAAATGAAACAACTGACAAAGGATTAACTGCCGAACTATATAAGCAGTTCATACAACTCAATATCCAAAAAACAAGCAGCCCAATCAAAAAATAGGAGAAAAACATAAACTAACATTTCTCCAAAGAAGACATATAGATGGCTAATAAGTACACGAAGAGATGCTCAACATGACTCATTATCCAGTTCAGTTCAGTTCAGTCACTCAGTCGTGTCTGACTCTGCAACCCAATGAATCGCAACACGCCAAGGCCTCCATGTCCATCACCAATCCCCGGAGTCCACCCAAACCTATGTGCATTGAGTCAGTGATGCCATCCAACCATCTCATCCTCTGTTGTCCCCTTCTCCTCCTGCCCTCAATCTTTCCCAGCATCAGGGTCTTTTCAAATGATTCAATCCTTTGCATCAGGGAGCCAAAATATTGGAGTTTCAGCTTCAGCATCAGTCCTTCCTATGGACACCCAGGACTGATCTCCTTTGGGATGTACTGGTTGGACATCCTTGCAGTCCAAGGGACTCTCAAGAGTCTTCTCCAACACCACAGTTCAAAAGCATCAGTACTTCAGTGCTCAGCTTTCTTTATAGTTCAACTCTCATATCCATACATGACTACTGGGAAAACCATAGCCTTGACTAGATGGACCTTTGTTGTCAAAGTAATGTCTCTGCTTTTGTATATGCTATCTAGGTTGGTCATAACTTTTCTTCCAAGGAGTAAGCGCCTTTTAATGTCATAGTTGCAGTGATTTTGGAGCCCATCCCTCCCCCCCCCCAAAAAAAAAAA
>SJXO01006212.1:69315-93842 GCA_006408615.1 Connochaetes taurinus | reverse complement strand
ATAAAGTCTGTCACTTTTTTCATTGTTTCCCCATCTATTTGCCATGAAGTGATGGGATCAGACGCCGCGATCTTAGTTTTCTGAATGCTGAGTTTTAAGCCAAATTTTTCACTCCTCTTTCATTTTCATCAGGAGGCTCTTTAATTTTTCTTTGGTATATGTATATATATACATTTCATCTTTTATGAATTTCCTTGCCATTTAGGTCACCACAGAGCATTGAGTATAGTTCCCTGTGATATACAGTAGGTTCTCATTAGTTATCTATTTTATACATGGTATCAACAATGTGTATATGTCAACCTCAATCTCTTAATTCATTTTCATTTAATCTTTACCTGTCCCACAGCTCTTAACCCACATATGGTACATAGCAATATTTCAGAATATATTTTTGAATTGGTCTAACTCACAGCTGTTGCCAACTATTACACTAAGAGATTAGCAGATAATATTTTTTTTTCAAAACTCTTGGGGTGAGCTAGATAGTGATTGTTACTGCTTAAGTACTGAGAGTGCTCAAAAATAGGACTTCAGTAAGCAGCATACTGAAGGGAAAAATCTGAGTTTAGTATGAGAAGGCGTGGGTTTGAATCCTTTTCTAAGTGTAATGGCAAGTCTATGTCAGTTTGCTCATTGGAAAATAAAGGAATTGAACTAGATGATCTTAGAAACCTTTCCAGTCCATCTGTGATACTCTTTGTGCAACTCCACCTTATGCTATTCTGCTGACATCTTTTTTATTTCTTCAAAATTTTTAAAATTATGCAAAATTTTTCATGCTTATGACTATTACTTCAAAAATGCTAGCTAGCAAGCAATAAAGGGATTTGATAATTACAGTGAACAAACAATGACTACACGTTTCTCATCCAGTGAGCTCCTATTTAAAATCCAAAATATCTGTGGAGAGAGAGTATAGTACAGTAATGAGTAATGTTTGCTTAAGAGCTTCACTGCCTGTGTTGGAATCCTGGCTTGACTACCTACAATTCAGCTGACCTTGGCAACTTAATAAACCCTCTCTCAACATCAATTTCATCTGATGGAAACAGAGGATACCAATAGTGCCTGTCTCTTAGGGCTGTTTCTTTTATTAAATGTTAAATCCCTAGAAGTCTCCCTAGTACTTATTAAAGGCTAGATTAAATGCTAACTATTATTACTGTTTCTAAATACTTTACTATGAAAATTGCATCAGAAAAACTCATTTGTATTTTTCAGCTTAATTGTTATGCCCAAGTCGCAAAATCTCCCAATGACCACCAGGGAGCCAATATCCGATGAAAAAGCAAGATAGTTTTTATTACCAAGCTCGAGCTGGGGCTCCCATCAATACCGACACAGTGGCTATAGGGAGGAGCCCCGGGTTTTGAACTACATTGGTTATATAGGGAGTATACATGGAAAAAAAGGATTTCTAGGTAGGGGAATGTCTGATTGGTCACTTTCTTTCGAAGGGTTGTGTGTTGGTTCTTGAATGGTCCTTATTGTCTAGGTAGACCACAAGTTCTTGAGCGTTAAGTCAGGATATTTTGATCTGGAGTCCGATTGGCTCGTGGGCAGTGGGGTGAGGTCAGGGGATTTCCAAAGGCTCTTGGATTTCCAAAGGCTCTTTTCCTGGAACCTTACAAAATGGAGTTTTTCTGTTAACAAAATGGAGTAGCTTAGAGTCTTCATTCCCCCCTTCTCTAGGATCCAGGACAGACCCAATCATGGGTCAGGCGTCAGCTCTATATTGTCTCCTGCTAAGGGGACTGTTGGCAAGGCTGTATATTGGGATCTGCGCACCATGAGCTGCACCACGTTGATGCGGCTTTTAATGAAGGCCATCAATTTGTTTAGTAAGCATGGCCGGAGGGTGAGTAGCAGTAACAAGATAATCAGGGGCCCTACAAAGGAAGATATGAGATTTGTGAACCAGGGGGATGAGTTGAACCAGGATTCAAACAGACATTTCTCTTTCTCTTTTTTCTCTGACTCAGCCCTTCTCTTATCTTGGCCAGGGACTCCCTGACTACCCCCGAGTGATTCACATAAAAACAACGTTCTTCCCCTAATGCAGCACATAGGGCCCCTGAGAGACTTCATGCTCAAGATACTTCTTGGAAATTGGGGCGGAGGTCTCTTTCTTCTGTAACTTCATCCTGCTGTTCATGGGTGTAGGCTTGCCTACCAGAGCAGAAGTCTTTCTCTACCTGATCTAAGTTGGGGTTTTCCACATCTGAAACCAGCTTCTACCCTTGTAGTAACTGCAATTTAGTTGACCCCTCTCAGAGATGAAATAGACAAGGGCCAAACAGGAGTCCTAACAGGATGGTCATCTCTGGTCCCCGGAAACAGAAGGCAGCATTTGGGGTGAGGGTTGTAGGGTTTGTGACCCTTTCTGATTGGTTGGTGGTGAGGCAACAGAGGTGTGCTCCAGGAATCTTGTGTTCAGTCTGAGGTTACCATCTTCCACCTGGGTGGGGGCTCAAAGACATTGTTATGCATATTTCTTTAGGTAGGAACCAGGACTCTTTCTGGAGGCTGTACCAACTTTTGATTGTTTCTGTTTTTGTATCCCCTCCCTTCCCTGATTAGCAATTCTGAACAAAGTCTATATCCTATAGATAAGAAATGGAGAACACAGAACAGATCTGTACTCCAGATCCCCACAGAGTCCCACTCATTTTTAATTTTAGGGAACTAGGCAACTATGACTGTGATAACTTCCTGTCAAAATGGGGCATAGGACTGCCCCAGCTTGGTCTTTTTTTTTTTTTTTTTTTTAATCCATGTTCCTTTTATGGATCTTTCTCTCTTAGGAAAAAAAGTGTGATATTGGCCAGGATCCAAGTGGATTTTTAAATGTCATTCATTCATTCAAAAAGTCTGTCCCATACACTTTTAAGCAGAAATATTATTGTAATAATCACTGCTCATCTTTATTGTTCTGAGTGCTTTATGTGTATTTATGTATTTGATTCTTACAACAAGCCCACAAGGTAAGTTCTCTTATCTCTACTTGACAGGTGGTAAAACTGAAGTGTAGTAAAGCTGGATGACTTGCAAAAGCTCATCCATAATATAAGATATGGGCTCTGCTGTGCGTATTCCTAAAACTCAGTAAGAGAAATAAAGCATGGATAAACAACCACAGTTCAGGGTAGTTTGAAATGAATATCATATACAGGATTTACTGATAACTGGCATCTATGGAAGGGCGATCACCTTCTGAAACGTTCATGGACAAATCTGTACCTATATCCCCTCAATAGAGATTCAGTAGTTGCTTCCTGGTGCAGGTCAGCTGGGGGCTCAACTGTAGGTGTTTTAGTAAACCCTGGGGAGACCGAAAGCCAAGACTTCTATTCAGGAAACAATCAGGAATTCTCTGCTGATAATTTAATGGCATTCCTTCCAATTCCTTAGGGGAGGTGCATAGTATCCACAATCAGAACATATGTACACAGGACAAACAAAGCCCGAACCCAAAATGTTCCCCCATTGATCTATTTGAAGGAATTCCATCCTTATTTTCTCTTTCTCCTGTTCTTTACCTATGGCTGAGGCTGAAATTAACTTTTCCAAAAATCGTAGTTGCTACTTTTCACAAGTATTTTTTTCTTTCAAGGGAATATACTTGGGGTCTTTGTTAATGGTTTTTGTTTTTCTGGACATGCTCCCACCTCCAAATCTTACACTTATGCTACGAATCTACACAGGGAACTATTGGACAGCATGATGCACTGTTTTTGTTCCAAGAAAACGTGATTTTTATTGTTTGCAAAATATAATTCTACTCATGTACATTTTTGTACAAAATTCCTTTTTATCTTTGAATCGAAGTATAGTTGATTCACAGTGTTAATTACTGCTGTACAACAAAGTGACTCAGTTTTATGTGCTTATATACACACACACATTATTTCATATTCTTTTCCATTATGGCTTCTCACAGTATGCTGAATGCAGTCCCTGTGCTCTACAGCAGGACCTTGTTGTTTATCCATTCTATATATGTCAGTTTGCACCTGCTAATCCAAACTCCCAATCCACCCCTCTCCCAGCCCTCTCCTCCTTGGCAACCGCCAGTTTCTTCTCTGTGTCCCTGATTCAGTCTGTTTCATGGATAGGTACATTTGTGTCACGTTTTAGATTCCACATAGCAGTGATAGCTTGATACACTATTAAAAATAGCTCCCATTAGGTCACTGGAGACACACATAGGGAGGGAAAGCCCAGTTCTGTCTCAGACTCCACCTGGCATTCACTCCTCTGTCCTTTCTTCTCCTAAATCTTCTTGCTGTCAGTTAAGTCCATCTTTCCAGAGTCCATCTTTCTAAAACCTTTAATTGAAGTTTTTTTGGGTATTAATTAAGAGCAAAAAGATACATCTTGTCTTAGTATCAGCACCTCTGTCAAGGACGGAGGATTGGAGAGGAAGGAGGAGACGATAAACAGCTCCAGGCGTGCCTGACTCCCAGATAAGAGGATCAGCTCTGGAATCCTGCTGGCTCGGCTTCATTTATAGTGATTCTTGTCAGGAGTTTGAGGAACAAGCTTCTTTTCTTTGTCTCACCTTTTTAGCACAGACGAAACTGCTTTATCATCCTCTCACTGCACAGAGGCATGGACCCCAGGGTCCACGGACCCACTGTGGATGCAGCTCTGAGAGCACCAGGTGACAGTGCTGAGGAAATGAGCTGAGACCCCTCAGTTCAGCTCAGTTCAGCCGCTCAGTCGTGTCTGACTCTTTGCGACCCCATAAATCGCAGCACACCAGGCCTCCCTGTGTTATGCCCAAGTCGCGAAATCTCCCAATGACCACCAGGGAGCTGGTATCCAATGCAAAAGCAAGAGAGTTTTCATTATCAAGCTCGAGCTGGGGCTCCCACCGTTACTGATGCAGCAGCTAAGGAGAGGAGCCCCGAGTTTTGGGTTACACTGCTTATATAGGGAATATTCAGGTGAAAGGGTAACAAAGGGGGTGTTCAGGCTGAAGGACTACTGATTGGTTACCCTCTTCTATAGGGTTTTGTGTGGATTTCTGATTGTTTTTTTTTTTTTTACTTCCACGGTAAATCATTACTTCCAAGGTAAATCACAAATTCTTGAACTTAAAGTCAGGAGGTTTAACGTAAGGGCTGATTGGCTCGTGCATAGCAGGGCAGGTTTAGGCAGTATCCAAAGTCTAAGTCTGTTTGCCCGGTACCTTTGCAAAATGGAGCTCTTTTACAAGATGGAGTAGCTTAGGCTCTTCATTCCCCCCTTCTCAAAGACCCAAGACAGACCCAAACATGGGTCTGTGGTTAGCTTTATATTGTCTTTTACCAGGGGTGGGTTTGGTAGGGCTGCATACTGGAACCTAAGCACCCTAAGCTGCACCATGTTGATGCGGCCTTTGATAAAGTTTATCAACTTGTTTAGTAGACACGGTCTGAAGGTGAATAGCAAGAGTAAAATGATCAGGGGCCCAGCCAGAGAAGATATGAGGGTCGTGAGCCAGGGAGATGAACTGAACCAGGATTCAAACCAATTTTCTCTTTCTCTTTTTTTCTGACTCAGCCCTTCTCTTATCTTGGCCAGGGACTCCCTGACTACCCTCGAGTGATTCACATAAAAACAACGTTTTTCCCCTAACGCAGCACATAGGCCCCCTGAGAGACTTCATACTCAAGATACTTCTTGGGAATTGGGGCAGAGGTCTCTTTCTTCTGTAACTTCTTCCTGCTGTGCATGGGCGTAGGCCTGCCTAGCAGAGCAGAAGTCTCTCTCTACCTGATCTAAGTTGGGGTTTTCCACATCTGAAACCAGCTTCTACCCTTGTAGTAACACCAATTTAGTTGGCTCCGCTCAGAGATGAAATAGACAAGGGCCAAACAGGGGACCTAACAGGATGGTCATCTCTGGTCCCCGGAAACAGAAGGCAACATTTGGGGTGAGGGTTGCAGGGTTTGTGACCCCTTCTGATTGGTTGGTGGTGAGGCAACAGGGCTGTTCTCCAGGAATCTTGTGTTCAGTCTGAAGTTACCATCTTCCACCTGGGTGGGGGCTCAAAGACATTGTCAAGCATATTTCTTTGAGTAGGAACCAGGACTCTGTCTGGAGGCTGTACCAACCTTTGACTGTTTCTGTTTTTGTGTCCCTTCCCTTCCCTGATTAGCAATTATTTGAAACCACAATTTGGAGTTCAGGAAAGGTTAAGGAGGCTGAACAAAGTCTATATCCTACAGATAAGAAATGGAGAACACAGAACAGATCTGTACCCCAGAGCCCCACAGAGTCCCGCTCAGTTTTAATTTTGGGGGAACTAGGCAACTATGACTGTGATAACTTCCTGTCAAAATGGGGCATAGGACTGCCCCAGCTTGGAGTATAGACACTGAATTGGAAGTATTTCTGAGCTCCAAGTTCTAGATCTGAGTCTTGTATGATTAAAATCCTAATCCCTTGGTCTGCCACTTTGGTGTAACAGACCCAATTAGAAGTAGTTGGAGGAGTGATAACTGGAATTTAGTAGACAAAATAAATCTCATTTCTTTTTAGAAGAATAGGCCTGAAACCCAGTCTGGACCTGGCACTTCAGGGAGACTTGTAGCCATGTAGCCAGTTGCCTAGTTTTATAAAAAGTAATGTTACTAGCGTCCAGCAGACATTGTTTTGAAAATGGTGGCATCCAAGCCTGACACGACTCAGAAAACTCAAGTGTTTAGACCTTGTATTGCTAATCTGAAAGTACACCCATAGCATCACCTAGTCATTTCCCAGGATATCTGAACCATAGCTACTCTATTTTGACTTTTAATTGTAAACTTTTCCTTAATAGCCAAAGCAGATTTCACCATTAATGACGTCAGTGTTTCTCTAGGTACAAGAAGATGCAAGAATTGGGATTCATAAAATCTTCTCCTGAAAAGATCTAACTATCTGAAGGCCTGTTATGGCAGTTTTTTTCCAGAGCACAGAGTGCCTCATTTCTGATTTTCACCCTGAACTCCTTTCAGGGACGTTGAAAGTCGGCAGTTGTAGTGGCCATGATTTAATCTTTGCAGATGTAGATGGCGAGTGTCAGTCTTCAGTTGGCAGAGCCCCTTTTGCTCATAAACTTGACCATGATTTTGAGGGGGGCATTTCATGACCATTTTATCCCATGGTGCTGAGAGTGTCCATTTGAGAAGATGCAAGAATTGGGACTCATAAAATCTTCTCCTGAAAAGATCTAACTATCTGAAGGCCTGTTCTGCCAGTTTTTTCCAGAGCACAGAGTGCCTCATTCCTGATTTTCACCCTGAACTCCTTTCAGGGGCGTTGAAAGTCAGCAGTTGCAGCGGCCATGATTTAATCTTTGTAGATGTAGATGGCTAGTGTCAGTCTTCAGCCCCTTTTTGCTCATAAACTTGACAATGATTTTGAGGGGGGGGGGGTTATGACCATTTTATCCCTGGTTTGGCAAAGACTCTGTTGACAGGCCACTCAATGTGCTGTTACTGGACTAGGCCATAAAACAGTATCCAAAATTCTCTGGACCACCTGTCTTACTAGCTTCTTGGTCCAGGAAAATATTCCCTCTTGTTGCTTCTTGCCATATCTAGAGTTACACTGTTACCATCATTTATCTCATATGAGACTATATATTATTCTATTAGAGGCCTCACACACATATTTGACAGTGTAAAAAATAGCAATTTTGTAAAACAGGTGAAATACAAATAACATAGCCAGCAGTATTAGTAAAGTCACAAGTAAGACTTATCTTAAGAATTTCCATTAGATGTAGCCCAGTATATCTCAGGTCATCTGCACAGGGACCTGAATATGACTATAATATTTTTAAGTAAATTTTCTCAGGGCCAACCAGTTAGAGTCTGGTAGTAGAGAAATTTACCAAGGTAACCCAGAACTAGACACAGGTAGTTGGCCACAAACCCAACAATTGGATTGATTTTTAAAACTAGCATAGGATCAGGCCTATGATAGGAAAACATTTTATTTATATGCAAAGGTCTAAGTCAAGAAAACATAAATAATCATATGAATCAGGTCCAGCATCTTGGGGAAGCTGTGTACGTCTGATGTCGTCATTTTCTCATCCTGGTGTAGTGTAATTTTCCTGATAAAAAAAGTCCTTCCATCCATGTTGGAGACAGTCCCTTAAATTATGTCTTTTTTCCAGTCCTGGTTGCAGGTCATGAGGCATCTGATCTTCATCCAAAGATAGATTACTGAGATAAGCTTCAGAAACAAACTTAGGGTGTTCTTCAAGAATTCAATTAAATTTTATATTAATATCACATAACAGAAAATAACTATCTAAGAGATGAATCTTACTAGATGCAGACCTCCATTAACAAACTAGTATTTAGCATTGTGAAATATCTTTTTCTCCTTAAAGTTACCCTTATTTTTATTAAATATAACCAAATTAAGGCTAGTTTGTTTGCAAAATAATTTTGGTCTGGTGATTTTTATAACCGTAATTGATTATAGGCTTTTTATTTTGCTGAAACATTTATAGAGTCTCAGAATGAACTTTTAAAATAAAACAGGGCTTGGAAACTCACACCAAAGGCTTATCACAGATTTTGCCTAAAAAATCTCAGTGAATTCTTCCCTTTTTAAGGTCTCAAAAATTTCTTGAGATTTTTGTACCCATGAAATAACCTTCGTAACTCATTTGATAACCTTACTGGAAACCTAAGAACTGCCAATTATTGGAGGAGTCAGGAAATATAATTGTTTTGTTTATAACGTTTAATTTTACCAATGTACTGTCATAATTAGTTTGAGAGGAAGATTTTCCCTACTCCCTGAAAACATAAGATTCAAACCCATAATTTTTCAGATAGAAATGATAAAAGTTATAAGCATATTCGCTAGTTCATTCAGTCCTTTTGTTAACTTTTGTGAAGTCATCAGGTTTTCCATTAAAATACCAGAACATATCAGAATGTTAAAAATGCCATATAATTTCTAGGATATCTGTATTAGTTATTTTACCATACATTATAACATGAGCGGATTTATTACTCATCTGATAATCTTTTCCACATAATTTAACCAACCAAATAAACACAGTTTAATATCTCTCTTTGGGATGTTCCAGGGGCCCTCTGAAGCACCCCAAAGTTAGCTAGAGAGCAAAAGAATTTCAAAAGAGTTCTATTTAGGAAGTTTTATCAAGAAGATCAATTAAAAGGGTTTAGAACATTTGGTCAGATTTAGTCAATGTTGATGGGTGTATCACTTAGCTTGTTGATATGTCACAATGGGTGTAAATACCGAGGCTCAAGGTCTAGTGAAAGTCAGCTCCACCATCTTGGACCTAGTTGACTCTAACCAGCTTTTTTTTTTTTTTAAATGGCTGGGTCATTCTTAACAAAATCCATTTATCTAACTAATTGTAATCCAATTTTAGAAAGTCCTGATCATGTATAACTCTTTTTAGTATTTTATCATACCTTTTCTTTTTTTTCCTGAAAACATACTTACTTTCCTTTAGCAACCAATAACCAACTTTTATATTAGCATTTTATAGATTGGTGAGCATAAATACCAGCGATAATTTCTAAAGAATAATTATTCTTAATAGAGTTTATATAAAACTCATATCTCATTTACATTTTTTAAAAGTTTTTTTCACTTGGGGTAATTTCCTTGTTGCCAAACTTGTAACATATAATATTTAACTTATATTAAACCTAGGTACAATGAAAATACTCTACTTAACATTAATTACTCTAAGAAATGTCTATATTAGATAGGTCAACAAACGAACATTAATATCAGGTACTTAACATTGAATATTTCCCAGTTCACATGAACCTGGAATTTATTGTTTAATTTAGAATTACTTGATTTGTAAGCACTTACCTTTTTTTTAAACCAAATAAATAGAGCTCATATACAAATTAGCCTCAAAAATATTACCCAGAGACAGAGACATACTAAAACATAGACAGACAGAGTGCAAGATCAAGCTTCAAGTTTTTTTTTTTTTTTCCTTTTTCCTCAGTGTCAGGAGTTAGAGATGGTCTAGATAAATGTTCCTGAGAGCCCTGGTCTCAAGGCACAGGGAAAGAAAATCAGGTTCTAACGAAATGGCGGCAGGTCTAAACCACATGGTGGCCAGACAAAGCAAAATGGCCATCAAAAATCACAACACAGAACACAGAGTTAAAACACACATATAAACCTGGCAGTCCTCATCAAAGTGAAAGTGAAAGTGAAGTTACTCAGTTACTAGAAAAACAGGGAAGGATAGGAAGGGTTATGGAGAGGAAAGAGAGAGGGAAGGGGAGAGAGATCAACAAAGTCTCTTGTTCCTTACTGGTTGGGGCACTCTGACCAGTTGTCCACATCAGGAGGAGACCAGGGACAAAAGGGTCCCAGTTGCGGCCACTGGGTCTGGTCCATTGGCAGGCAAGCTGGCCTCTGAGTACCCCGAGTAGTCAGGATGTCAGTCTTGGCGAAGAAGAGTCCCACCAGAATCACCATTTGTTGCAGGAAGAGGGACTCCTTCCAGGGCCCGAAACTGGGCTCCTGTCTAACACTCAGAAATGAATTGTCTGAGGAGACACATGTGCTGACAAAGCAAGAGATTTTATTGGGAAAGGGCACGTGGGTGGAGAGCAGCAGGGTAAGGAAACCCAGGAAAACTGCTCTGCCGTGTGGCTCACAATGTCGGGTTTTATGGTGGTTCTGGGAAGTGGACAGACACACGGTGTCTCCTTTAGACCTTTGCTGAACTCTTCTGGTTGGTGGAGGCTTATTAGTTCCGAATTCCTTATCAGGATCTCCTGTCATAAAGCAATTCATGCAAATGGTTACTATGGTGCCTGGCCAGGGTGGGCGGTTTTCATCAGTGTGCTTCCCCTAACAACTCCCCTCTGCAAGATGGGGTATAGCGGTGCTGTTGGTTCAGACTCCTTGGGATTCTTCAGGTTCTTTCCTACACGTGTCACCAACACCTGAGCAGTAGAAAATCCCTGTTGAGGCAAAAAAGGTTTTACCCAAGGAGAGGGGGGCACAATATGATATTTTCCCATACTATGATATAGGGAACTTAGGGTGTCCGATCCACGGTCGGAAGATGATATCTCAGACTCGGTGTACAGTTCCCAAATCAAAGGTGCCTTCTGAGGGCCAACCTATATGCAAGGTCGGCCATTCTGCCCTCCAAAAAGTGATTAATTTATTCCTTTTAATTTCTACACTGAGTTCATGAGTGCATATCTTGACTTCCTTAAAATTATCAGTAACCAAGGATAGAGGTGTGGGGCTAGAATGGCATTACCCCATCATCCCTGGATCAGTCAGATGTTGGTAAATTAACACAGACAATACAAACAGCCACACAGACAGACAGAGAGACAGGAGAAATACACCTCCGGGAGTCCAGAGGCAAAACCGAAAGACGACGGCCTCTGGCCATTCAGCGGGAGTGACCCACTATCGTCTACAGAGAAGAGGGGCACTCTGTCCTCTCTGAGAGGGTTGGGGACATCTCCCAATGACCCCCACCAGTGACCCGTCAGCATGTCTGCCTGAGTCATATACCGGTCTCAGAAAATAGGCCTTGTCAGAAACGAAAAGAAAGACAGAAAAAAGCTTACCGGTTGCAGATGACTCTCCGTATCGGTCTTCCTGTGGAGCCAGTGGGAGATCCCGGATGAGTCCGCAAATGTTATGCCCAAGTCGTGAAATCTCCCATTGACCACCAGGGAGCCGATATCCGATGCAAAAGCAAGAGAGTTTTTATTACCAAGCTCGAGCTGGGGCTCCCACTCATACTGACACAGCAGCTATAGGGAGGAGCCCCAGATTTTGGATTACATTGCTTATATAGGGAGTATACATGGAAAAAAAGGATTTCTAGGAAGGGGAATGTTTGACTGGTCACTTTCTTTCGAAGGGTTGTGTGTTGGTTCTTGATTGGTTCCTATTGTCTAGGTAGACCACAAGTTCCTGAGTGTTAAGTCAGGAGATTTTGATCTGGGGTCCGATTGACTCATGGGTGGTGGGGTGAGGTCAGGGGATTTCCAAAGGCTCTTGGATTTCCAAAGGCTCTTTTCTCAGAATCTTACAAAATGGAGTTTTTCTGTTAACAAAATGGAGTAGCTTAGATTCTTCATAATAATATTTATACACAAAGTCAAGGATTAAAAAAATAGTATGCCTATAACTCACGAACCCTTACTTGGGCATAGAATAAAACTATACACTTTAGGAATGATCCATTTTATTACATACAAGTATAATATTCATTTGTGATAGTATGTATTTTGACCAGAAACATGCAGAATAATGGAGAAAAATAGGAAATGAAAGAAAAGAAGCCTCAAATCAGGAGGGAGAAATTATATTTAGGAAATGAGCACCTACAACAAATAAGAATATTTTTATGAAAATTGTCTATATTCTTTTTAAAAAAAATCTTCAGAAAGATTTATTTTTTTAGAGGGGAATTGCTGGAAACTTATTCCTCTAGACTTCCATGAGTTATTCAGGGGGCTTACATCTTTGTAAAAAAAAAAAGAAAAGCAAATTCAAAAAGAAAAATAGCATTGATTATTCAGAGAACCCAAACTTTCATGTTATTCAGTGCTCAGAAAAATTACAAAATCATTAAACCTCAAATGTATACAAATTGATTCTGTTTATATATGTTTGCTGAGGGGAAGGGAATGGACAGAGGATGGAGAAGGAGGACACATGTGCAGAAAATGTTTGAGCTTGCTCTGACAATATTCACCATGACTCATTCTTGTTAATGCTCCCATCTGATTCAGGAGTTGTATCATTGTTGAAGTTATAGACTGATAAAGGCACATCTCTTGAAAAACTTAAAGGTATATAGTAGTGTATAGCCAATGATTTTTTTTTTTCACTCCTACTAAGACTGTTAACAGCCTTGGTAGGCAGGCACGAGGTCCTCAAGCAGAAAGAGGAAATAAACTGCAAGCAGCAGACATTTTCCCCTTCTCTGTTGAGAACACCTGGTTCCGCCTGAATTTAAGTTTTCTCAAACCTTAAGCTAACCAATGTGTTTTTTCTTATGGAAATGTTTTTCTTAAGCTATGTTAATGAAACTATGTAGTTACTTTGGAATCTGCCTTTCTTCAATGGGTTCTGCCTAAGACCAACTTTTTTTTTTTTTTCTTTTCTTTTCTCAAACCTTGGGGGTGATAATGACTCAACAAACCAGTATTCATGTCAACTATTTCATGCCTGGGATGACACACTGTGTTCCATTCCATCTCAAAAATACATATTGTGGGAGAGGGGCCTGGTGAAACTTCCTCAGCCTTGAGGTGTTTCTTTAATCTGATTAGAAGCTTGCTAACAGACATAAAATGCCATGCTAAAAATTAACAAGGAGGCACTCCTTCTGTCCCCTTCTGATGTCCATGTCAGAAGTTTCCTTATCTCTATTATACTTTAATAAAAAATAATAAAAAACAAAAACAAGCAAACAAAAAATTGCTACACAAAAAACACCCAGAAGTCAAGCCTTTGCTCGGGACCCTGGATCGAAATCCTCTCCTCTGGAAGTCACAAATCCCAGGGTGCCACGGCTCACAACCTCAATGTTTCACTACTTTCTGCAGAATTTAATGTCCATACCTTTACTGAAATCATCAATGTTGGCTGTCATGAAGATAAATTTTCTGGTAGACATATATTTGCATGTAAAAACTAAGTATATGAACTATTTTTTATCATTTAAGTTATCCAAGATCAACTAAATAACCTTGAAATTGACTTGAAATTTTTGAAAAAACCAGTTTATTTTGTAGTCTAAGCTTAAAAATGCCCCTTTTGTCACTGAATTCATATCTAGCATTCATCATTTTTTTCCCCCAAACAATGGATTGCTTAAAAAAAAAAGAGAGAGAGAGAGATAAAGAGTAATGGGCTGGCTTTCTAATTGGATTTTGGGTAAAATGTGCTTATGGCCAGATATCTTCCTTGGTATTTGATCTTCCAACTTTTTTTTTTTTTAATACTGGTAAGTGCTACATTTATATCTGTATATTTAAATTCTGTCACTTCTAACCTTCTAGTGTGGCAAATAATTTTTCACTTTCAATTAAGCATTGCTAATGGAGTATCTGGTAATACTAGAAAATAATTCTGTAATTGAGCTTTGCACTCATTCCTCATCTCTGCTGCTGCTGCTGCTGCTAAGTCACTTCAGTCATGTCCGACTCTGTGTGACCCCATGGACGGCAGCCCACCAGGCTCCCCGCCCTGGGATTCTCCAGGCAAGAACACTGGAGTGGGTTGCCATTTCCTTCTCCAATGCATGAAAGTGAAAAGTGAAAGGGAAGTCGCTCAGTCATGTCTGACTCTTGGCGACTCCATGGACTGCAGCCCACCAGGCTCCTCCATCCATGGGATTTTCTCCAGGCAAGAGTACTGGAGTGGGGTGCCATTGCCTTCTCCTCTCTAAAGTGCTCCAAATTCAGCTTCATTTTTCACATATTTGATGTAGAATAAATTATTTCATTATTAGGTGCAAAAAAAAAAAAACCACAAAAAACAAAAAACCGCCTATAATGAGCCTTATTAAGTCTGGAAAGATTGCATTATTTGTCGGAAACAAGAAAATCTTTAACTGAGATAAATTTGCAGTATTAACTATAGCTTAACTCATGACATAGAACATAAATCTGTGGTCTCAACAAAGCTATTTATATAAAAACTATACACAGTTTCATAAGACATTGTGACAACCTTAAAAACATATTTCAAACAAAATATATGTTTTGAACTAGGAAATTATGAAAATCTTAAAGTATGTTTTGACCCTTGGAAGTATTCATATAATAAAAGATTTTAACATTGCCCGTTATTAAACTAGAGGAAAAATTTACTGCAATTAAATAATAACACATGGTTTTCCTGGAAACAGCAATTCTTCATTAAAAGTAGTTCTTATACTTCCCTGCTGCCTCATTATCTTTGTGTGGCCCAGAGCTTTCTCATGCCATTTTTTTCATTTCACCATTTCTCAGAATGTAGATTAGAGGGTACAACATAGGGGTGACAATGGTGTAAAACACTCAAGGATTTACAAATGGGTAAAATGGAAGGAGGTCTCATATACATACAAATACAGGGCATAATGAAGAGAAGCATCAGAGTGATGTGGGAGCCACAGATTCATAAGGCTTTGAGCCTCTCTTTTTGACCAAGATTCTTCAGGGAGTGCAGAATGACCCCATAAGAGATGAATAAGACTAATGAGGAGGCAAATGATTAGAGACATACATAAGAAAAGGACACATTACTAAATAAATGAATATCCACAACTAGTTTTCAATCTGGAATCTAAATTATACATATAGTTAATAACTTACACAAAAATAAAAATTGAGGAGTAAAGGTTCAATAAAAAGTACACCAAGATTTACTTCATATTCTGTTTTGTTGCTTAGTCATTAAGTTGTGCCTAACACTTTGCAATCCCATGAACTGTAGCCCACCAGGCTCCTCTCTTCATGGGATTCTCCAGGCCAGAATACTGGAGTGGGTTGCCATTTCCTTCACCAACGGATCTTCCTGACCCAGGAATCAAACCCAAGTCTCCTGCATTGGCAAATGGATTCTTTACCTCTGAGTCACACAGGAAGTACTTCTTATATATTTTCCAGTAAATAAAGGAGATGACTTTCTCCATACAAGTGGTGGAAGAATCATCTGAACCACTCACTGAATTTCCAAGTAGATGTTTTGGACAATTTCATTTTTTAAAAAGGATTTAGGAAAAGATACCACGATGTCTTTGGCACTCAGCTTTCTTTATAGTCCAACTCTCACATACATACATGACTACTGAAAAAGCTTTATCTTTGACTAGATGGACCTTTGTCAGCAAAGTAATGTCCTGCTTTTTAATATGTTGTCTAGGTTGATCAAGGAGAAGGCAATGGCAACCCACTCAAGTACTCTTGCCTGGAAAATCCCGTGGATGGAGGAGCCTGGTAGGCTGCAGTCCATGGGGTCGCTAAGAGTTGGGCACGACGACTGAGCGACTTCACTTTCACTTTTCACATTCATGCATTGGAGAAGGATATGGCAACCCACTGCAGTGTTCCTGCCTGGAGAATCCCAGGGACGGCTGAGCCTGGTGGGCTGCTATCTATGGGGTTGCACAGAGTTGAAAACGGCTGAAGTGACTTAGCAGGCTGATCATAGCTTTGCTGAAGAATTGATGCTTTTGAACTGTGGTGTTGGAGAAGTCTCTTGAGAGTCCCTTGGACTGTAAGGAGATCCAACCAGTCAATCCTAAAGGAAATCAATCCTGAATATTCACTGGAAGGACTGATGTTGAAGTTGAAGCTCCAATACTTTGGTCACCAGATGGAAAGAGCTGATTCATTGGAAAAGACTCTGATTCTAGGCAAGGTGGAAGGCAGGAGGAGAAGGGAATGACAGAGGATGAGATGCTTCAATGGTATCACCGAATCAATGGACATGAGTTTGAGCAAGCTCTGGGAGTTGGTGATGGACAAGGAAGCCTGGTGTGCTGCAGTCCATGGGGTCACAAAAAGTCCAACACGACTGAGTGACTGAAGTGAACTGAACTGAACCATAATGTCAATAGACAATGTAGTTTGTGGAAATTATTTACATTTTACAAGATATACACAGAGTTAATATCTAAAATAAATATTTCTAAGAGATTAACCAATATGATATAGAGAAAATAAAGAAATTATAACTAAAAAGCCTCTTGATGAAAGTAATAAAAGAGGAGAGTGAAAAAGTTGGTTTAAAGCTGAACATTCAGAAAACGAAGATCATGGCATCCGGTCTCATCACTCCATGGGAAATAGATGGGGAAACAGTGGAAACAGTTTCAGACTTCATTTTTGTGGGCTCCAAAATCACTGTAGATGGTGATTGCAGCCATGGAATTAAAAGACGCTTGCTCCTTGGAAGAAAAGCTATGACCAACCTAGGAAGCATATTCAAAAGCAGAGACATTACTTTGCCGACTAAGGTCCGTCTAGTCAAGGCTATGGTTTTTCCAGTAGTCATGTATGGATCTGAGAGCTGGACTGTGAAAAAGGCTGAGCACCGAAGCATTGATGCTTTTGAACTGTGGTGTTGGAGAAGACTCTTGAGAGTCCCTTGGACCACAAGGAGATCCAACCAGTCCATTCTGAAGGAGATCAGCCATGGGATTTCTTTGGAAGGAATGATGCTAAAGCTGAAACTCCAGTACTTTGGCTACCTCACACAAAGCGTTGACTCATTGAAAAAGACTCCGATGGTGGGAGGGATTGGGGGCAGGAGGAGAAGGGGACGACAGAGGATGAGATGGCTGGATGGCATCACTGACTCGATGGATGCGAGTCTGAGTGAACTCCGGAAGTTGGTGATGGACAGGGAAGCCTGGCATGCTCCGATTCATGGGGTCACAAAGAGTCAGACACGACTGAGCGACTGAACTGAACTGAACAAATAATAAATCTAAATGCCCGACAAACATACTTTAGGATGCTGAAACTCACACATGAACAGAAAAATAGGAATTGAAGTAACAGTTTGCTTACAGCAGTATTACCTTGGGTTCTTGAAAGCCATTCAATCAAGTTTCTCAGATGCTACACCACCTTCTGATTTTTAACAGATAACTAAGTATCTTTAGAGAATATTATTAATTGAGCCTATTATGAGATTTAGAAATACTGCCCTTTAAAATATCCCCAGATAGATAAACTCAAAATATTTCTAGGTATACTTAATACTGGAGAAAGTAAATTCATTCTGTACCTCTGTAACAGGAAAATATCCCAAAAGAGTATTACATAATTGAATTGATCCCCACATCACATGCTAACAAGTATGTGCTCAGAATCCTTCAAGCTAGGTTTCAGCAGTATATAAACCTAGAACTTACAGATGTACAAGTTGGGTTTCAAAGAGAAGGAGGAGAGGCGGTCCTAAGATGGTGGAGATATAGGACGGGGAGACCACTTTCTCCCTCACAAATTCATCAAAAGAACATTTCAATGCTGAGCAAAGTCCACAAAACTACTTCTGAATGCTGGCAGAGGACATCAGGCACCGAGAAAAGCGATCATTGTCTTCAAAAACAGGTAGGAAACAATATAAAAGATGAAAAAAGAGACAAGGAGGTGGGGAGGGAGCTCCGTCCTGGGAAGGGAATTCCGTCCCGGGAAGGGAATCTTAAGAAGAGAGGTTTCCAAACACCAGGAAACATTCTCCCTGCCAAGTCTGTGGCAAGCCTTGGAAGCACAGAGGGCAACATAACAGGAAGGAAAAATAAATAAATAATTAAAACCAACAGATTACAAGCCCAACAGTAACTCCCCCAATGGAAAAGCAGCGCAGACACCTGCATCCGCCACTAGCAACTGGGGGCAGAGCAGGGAGGTGCGGGAGGCGCAGGCTGCAGTGCTTTTTAAGAATCAGGCAGGAATGCCCCGTGTGTAACCAGAACAAACTAACTTGGGCTAGCAAACCAGACAGTGGGATAGCTACAACACGAAAAGGTCAAACATAAGACACCACCAGGATGGCACACAGAACAAAAGACAGAACAGAAATAGCCAGCTGCAGAACATCCCTCACTGGTGACAGGCAGCCAGAGAAGTAAGGGCTGGAAGGGGGCAATCACAGCCCCAGAGAGACTTTACCTTCCAAACTGCAAGCAGGCTTCTTTGCTAAGACTTCTGGTGGTTCTGGAGAGTCACCATCCGCCTCACAAGGGGCACCAGCAGTACACCCAGAAAACTGAGCAGCAGAGATGGGAAAGGCAATAAGTCTCTGTAACTGCGCTTGCCAAACACCTGAGCTACTCGGACCTGGGAAGGGCACAAAATGCAGTCCCAACAGAATCTGCACCTCTGAGGGCTACCTGAGCACCGAACCTGAGTGGCTTAGACCAGGGAGGTGCATGCAGCCTAGGGCCGGCTTCAGACGGTTCCTGGTGGAGCAACGTAGAGCCTGACCAGTTTGTGTGCCACGAGCAGGGGCAGGCCCAGCGGGTCCGAGATATTGCGTGCACACGACAGTGTTATTTGTTTGCAGCATCCCTCCTTCCCCACAGCGTGACTGAATAAATGAGCCTAAAAAAAAATAATAAGTGTCCACCACTGACAGCCCCTGTGTCAGGACGGAAATCAGACAATGAAGAGACCAGCAAACAGAAGAAGTTAAACAGAGGGAACCACCTTGGAAGTGACCCCACACAGCCCACAATACCAGAGAAAGGGCCAGATCTATCTTTACTATTGTTAAAATCATTCTTTTTTTTTTTTTTTGTAGATGTTGTTGTGTGGTTGATTTTTCTTCTTTTCTTTTTCCTCTTTTTTTTTCTAACTTTTTAAAATTGTTAAGTCCTCTGTTTCACCTTTAATTTTTATTTCTATAACCTATTATTACTTTTCAAAAACAAAAAAGACCCTATTTTTTGAAGCAAATGCCATATAGAGTCTTTGTGTGGTTGTTTTTTGATAATTCTTGTGGATTTTTCTTTTCTTTTCTTTAATATTGTATTTTTGAAAATACAACCTCTACTCTAGATTTTTAATCTTTGCTTTTTGTTTTTTTGTAGTCAGTTTTGTACGTTTAAAAACCCAAACTTCACTACCCAATTTTACCTGAGAGTGAGATTACTGGCTTGATCACTTTCTCCTCCTTTGGATTCTCTTTTTTCTCCACCAGGTGGCCTCTGTCTCTTCCCTCCCCCTTCTCTTCTCTACCCAAATCTGGGAATCTCTGTGTTCCAGATGGTGAAGAACACTTAAGGAACTGGTTACTGACTGGCTCTGTCTCTCATCTTTTCATTTCCCTCTTTTATCTCCTGGCCACATCTGTCTACTTCCTCCCTCTCCTCTTCACTGTATAACTCCGTGAATACCTCTGAGTGGTCCAGACTGTGGAGCACACATAAGGAAGTGATTACTGGCTAGCTTGCTCTCTCCACTTTTGATCTCACCACATCTCATTCCAGTCACCTCTAACTACCTCCTCCCTCTTCTCTTCTCCATGTAACTCAGTGAACCTCTCTGGGTGTCCCTCAATGTGGAGAAACTTTTCAACTTTAACCTAGATGTTTTATCATCAGTGCTGTATAGATGGAAAAGTCTTGAGGCTAGTATAAAAATAAAACTGAAAACCAGAAGGAGGAGGCTTAAGTCCAAATCCTGAGAACGTCAGAGAACTCCTGAGTTCAGGGAACATTAATCAATAGGAGCTCATCAAACACCTCCATACCTACACTGAAATCAAGCACCACCCAAAGGCCAACAAATTCCAGAGCAAGACATACCACCCAAATTCTCCAGCAATACAGGAACACACCCCTGAGCTTCAATATACAGGCAGCTCAAAGTTACTCCAAAACAATTGACGTCTCATAACCAGTTACTGGTCACTCCATTACACTCCAGAGAGAAGAAAATCAGCTCCACCCACCAGAACTCCAACACAAGCCTCCCTAACCAAGAAACCTTGACAAGCCACTGATACAACCAAGCCACAGTGAGGAAACTCCATAATAAAAAGAACTCCACAAATTCCAAGAATACCGAAAGGTCACCCCAAATGCAGCAATATAACCAAGATGAAGAGACAGAGGAATACTCAGCAGGTAAAGGAACAGGAGAAATACCCACCAAACAAAACAAAAGAGGAAGAGATAGGGAATCTACCTGAGAAAGAATTCCGAATATTGATAGTGAAAATGATCCAAAATCTTGAAATCAAAATGGAATCACAGATAAATAGCCTGGAGACAAGGATTGAGAAGATGCAAGATAACCCCACCCATAGTAAAGAAACTCCATAATAAAGAGAACTCCAAAAATTCCCAGAATATAGAAAGGCCACCCCAAACGCAGCAATATAACCAAGATGAAGAGACAGAGGAATACCCAGTAGGTAAAGGAACAGAAGAAATGCCTACCAAACAAAACCAAAGAGGAGGAGATAGGGAATCTACCTGAGAAAGAATTCCGAACATTGATAGTGAAAATGATCCAAAATCTTGAAATCAAAATGGAATCACAGATAAATAGCCTGGAGACAAGGATTGAGAAGATGCAAGAAAGGTTTAACAAAGACCTAGAAGAAATAAAAAAGAGTCAATATATCATGAATAACGCAATAAATGAGATCAGAAACACTCTGGAGGCAACAAATAGAATAAGGCAGAAGATAGGATTAGTGAATGGTAGATATAAATGGTGAATGGTAGATATAAATGGTGAATGGTAGATTAAATAGAATGGTAGAAATAAATGAATCAGAGAGGAAAAAAGAAAAATGAATTAAAAGAAATGAGGACAATCTCAGAGACCTACAGGACAATATGAAACACTCCAACATTGGAATTATAGGAGTCCCAAGAGAAGAAGACAAAAAGAAAGACCATGAGAAAATTCTTGAGGAGATAATAGTTGAAAACTTCCCTAAAATGGGGAAGGAAATAATCACCCAAGTCCAAGAAACCCAGAGAGTTCCAAACAGGATAAACCCAAGGCGAAACACCCCAAGACATATATTAATCAAATTAACAAAGACCAAACACAAAGAACAAATATTAAAAGCAGCAAGGGAAAAACAACAAATAACACACAAGGGGATTCCCATAAGGATAACTGCAGATCTATCAATAGAAACTCTTCAGGCCAGGAGAGAATGGCAAGACATACTTAAAGTGATGAAAGAAAATAACCTACAGCCCAGACTACTGTACCCAGCAAGGATCTCATTCAAATATGAAGGAGAAATCAAAAGCTTTACAGACAAGCAAAAGCTGAGAGAATTCAAAACCACCAAACCGGCTCTCCAACAAATGCTAAAGGATATTCTCTAGACAGGAAACACAAAAAGAGTGTATAAACCTGAAACCAAAACAATAAAGTAAATGGCAACAGGATCATACTTATCAATAATTACCTTAAACATAAATGGGTTGAATGCCCCAAGCAAAAGGCAAAGACTGGCTGAATGGATACAAAAACAAGACCCCTAAATGCTGCCTACAAGATACCCACCTTAAAACAAGGGACACATACAGACTGAAAGTGAAGGGCTGGAAAAAGATATATCACGCAAATAGAGAACAAAAGAAAGCAAGAGTGGTAATACTCATATCTGATTAAATAGACTTTAAAACAAAGGTTGTGAAAAGAGACAAACAAGGCCATTACATAATGATTAAAGGATCAATCCAAGAAGAAGATATAACAATTATAAATATATATGCACCAAACATAGGAGCACCGCAATATGTAAGACAAATCCTAACAAGCATGAAAGGGGAAATTAACAATAACACAATAATAGTGGGAGACTTTAATACCCCACTCACACCTATGGACAGATCAACTAAACAGAAAATTAACAAAGAAACACAAACTTTAAGTGATACAATAGACCAGTTAGACCTAACTGATATATATAGGACATTTCACCCCAAAACAATGAATTTCACCTTTTCCTCAAGTGCTCACGGAACCTTCTCAGGTATAGATCACATCCTGGGCCATAAATCTAACCTTGATAAGTTCAAAAAATCGAAATCATTCCAGCATCTTTTCTGTCCATAATGCATTAAGATTAGATCTCAATTACAGGAGAAAAACTATTAAAAATTCCAACATATGGAGGCTGAACAACACGCTTCTGAATAACCAACAAATCACAGAAGAAATTAAAAAAAGAAATCAAAATATGCACAGAAATGAATGAAAATGAAAAAACAACAACCCAAAACCTGTGGGACACTGTAAAAGCAGTGCTAAGAGGAAAGTTCATAGCAATACAGGTATACCTCAAGAAACAAGAAAAAAGTGGAATAAATAACCTAACTCTACACCTAAAACAACTGGAAAAGGAAGAAATAGAGAACCCCAGAGTAAGCAGAAGGAAAGAAATCTTAAAAATTAGGGCAGAAATAAATGCAAAAGAAACAAAAGAGACCATAGCAAAAATCAACAAAGCAAAAAGTTGGTTCTTTGAGAGGATAAACAAAATTGACAAACCATTAGCTAGACTCATCAAGAAACAAAGGGAGAAGAATAAAATCAATAAAATTAGAAATGAAAATGGAGAGATCACGACAGACAACACAGAAATACAAAGGATCATAAGAGACTACTATCAACAATTATATGCCAATAAAATGGACAACGTGGAAGAAATGGACAAATTCTTATAAAAGTACAGCTTTCCAAAACTGAACCAGGAATAAATAGAAAATCTTAACAGACCCATCATGAGCATGGAAATTGAAACTGTAATCGGAAATCTTCCAGCAAACAAAAGCCCAGGTCGAGATGGGTTCACAGCTAAATTCTACCAAAAATTTCTAGAAGAGCTAACACCTATTCTACTGAAACTCTTCCAGAAAATTGCAGAGGAAGGTAAACTTCCAAACTCTTCTATGAGGCCACAATCACCCTAATCCCAAAACCTGACAAAGATGCCACAAAAAAAGAAAACTACAGGCCAATATCACTGATGAACATAGATGCAAAAATCCTCAACAAAATTCTAGCAGTTAGAATCCAACAACACATTAAAAAGATCATACATCATGACCAAGTGTACTTTATCCCAGGAATGCAAGAATTCTTCAATATCCGCAAATCAATCAATGTAATTCACTATTTAACAAACTGAAAAATAAAAGCCACATGATTATCTCAATAGATGCATAGAAGTGCTTTGACAAAATTCAACATTCATTTGTGATAAAAACTCTCCAGAAAGCAGGACATAGAAGGAACATACCTCAACATAATAAAAGCTATATATGACAAACCCACAGCAAACATTATCCTCAATGGTGAAAAATTGAAAGCATTTCCCCTAAAGTCAGGAACAAGACAAGGGTGCCCACTCTCACCACTACTATTCAACATAGTTCTGGAAGTTTTGGCCACAGCAATCAGAGCAGAAATACCACATTAACAAATTGAAAAATAAAAGCCATATGATTATCTCAATAGATGCAGAGAAGGCCTTTGACAAAATTCAACATCCATTTATGATAAAAACTCTTCAGAAAGCAGGAATAGAAGGAACATACCTCAACATAATAAAAGCTATATATGACAAACCCACAGCAAACATTATCCTCAATGGTGAAAAATTGAAAGCATTTCCCCTAAAGTCAGGAACAAGACAAGGGTGCCCACTCTCACCACTACTATTCAACATAGTTCTGGAAGTTTTGGCCACAGCAATCAGAGCAGAAAAAGGAATAAAAGGAATCCAAATTGGAAAAGAAGAAGTAAAACTCTCACTGTTTGCAGATGACATGATCCTCTACATAGAAAACCCTAAAGACTCCACCAGAAAATTACTAGAGCTAATCAATGAATACAGTAAGGTTGCAGGATATAAAATGAACACAGAAATCCCTTGCATTCCTATACACTAATAATGAAAATGTAGAAAAAGAAATTAAGGAAACAATTCCATTCACCACTGTAACAAAAAAAAATAAATAAAATACTTAATAATATATCTACCAAAAGAAACTAAAGACCATC
>SJXO01006212.1:0-67560 GCA_006408615.1 Connochaetes taurinus | reverse complement strand
AGGACATACGGATGGCTAACAAACACATGAAAAGATGCTCAACATCACTCATTATCAGAGAAATGCAAATCAAGACCACAATGAGGTACCACTTCACACCAGTCAGAATGGCTGCGATCCAAAAGTCTGCAAGCAATAAATGCTGGAGAGGATGTGGAGAAAAGGGAACCCTCTTACACTGTTGGTGGGAATGCAAACTAGTACAGTCACTATGGAGAACAGTGTGGAGATTCCTTTAAAAAATTGCAAATAGAACTGCCTTATGACCCAGCAATCCCACTGCTGGGTATACACACCGAGAAAACCAGAATAGAAAAAGACACATGTACCCCAATGTTCATCGCAGCACTGTTTATAATAGCCAGGACATGGAAACAACCTAGATGTCCATCAGCAGATGAATGGATAAGAAAGCAGTGGTACATATACACAATGGAGTATTACTCAGCCATTAAAAAGAATACATTTGAATCTGTTCTAATGAGATGAATGAAACTGGAGCCGATTATACAGAGTGAAGTAAGCCAGAAAGAAAAACACCAATACAGTATAGTAACACATGTATATGGAATTTAGAAAGATGATAATGATGACCCTGTATGTGAGACAGCAAAAGAGACAAATATGTGTACAGCAGACTTTTGGACTCTGTGGGAGAGGGAAAGGGTGGGATGATTTGGGAGAATGGCATTGAAACATGTATACTATCATGTAATAAACGAATTGCCAGTCTATGTTCAATGCAGGATACAGGATGCTTGGGGCTGGTGCATGGGGATGATCCAGAGATGATATGGGATGGGAGGTGGGAGGGGGGGTTCATTTTGGGGAACTCATGTACACCCGTGGTGGATTCATGTCAATGTATGGAAAAACCAATATAGTATTGTAAAGTAAAATAAAAATTAAAATTAAAAAAATAATTCTAAGAGGAGGAGGAAACAGAGTTCAAGTTGACAACATCACTGGACTATGGAGAAAGCAAAGGAGTTCCAGAAAAACATCTACTTCTGCTTCATTGACTATGATTTGTGGATCTTTGATTTTATGGATCAAAACTTGGAACATTTTTGAAGAGATGGGAGTACCAGACCACCTTTCCTGTCCTTTGAGAAACCTGCATGGAGGCAAGAAGCAATAGTTAGAACCAGACATGGAACAATAAACTGGTTCCAAATTGGGAAAGGAGTTCACCAAGGCTGTATATGGTCACCCTTTTTATTTAACTTATATGCAGAGCACATAATGCGAAATGCTGAGCTGAATGAATTAAAAGCTGGAATCAAGAATGGTAGGCGAAATATCAACAATCTCAGATAAGCAGATGATACCACCCTAATCACAGAAAGTAAAGAGGAACTAAAGAGCCTCTTGATGAAAGTGAAATTGGAGAGTGAAAAAGTTGGCTTAAAGCTCAACATTCAGAAAACAAAGATCATGGCATCTGGTCCCATCACTTCATGGTAAATAGATGGGGAAACAGTGGAAACAGTGTCAGACTTTATTTTTTTGGCTCCAAAATCACTGCAGATGGTGACTGTAGCCATGAAATTAATTAATTAATTACTTGGAAGGAAAGTTATGACCAAAATAGACAGTGTATTAAAAAGCAGAGACATTACTTTGTCAACAAAGGTCCATCTAGTCAAGGCTATGGTTTTTTCCAGTAGTCATGTATGGATGTGAGATTTGGCTTATGAAGAAAGCTGAGCACCAAAGAATTGATGCTTTTGAACTGTGGTGTTGGAGAAGACTCTTGAGAGTTCCCTGGACTGTAAGGAGGTCTAACCAGTCCATCCTAAGGGAAATCAGTCCTGTGTGCTCATTGGAAGGACTGGTGTTGAAGCTGAAACTCCAATACTTTGGCCACCTGATGTGAAGAGCTGACTCATTTAAGAAGACCCTGATGTTGGGAGAGATTGAAGGCAGGAGGAGAAGGGGATGACAGAGGATGAGATGGTTGGATAGCATTACCAACTCAATGGAAATGAGTTTGCGTAAACTCCAGGAATTGATGATGGAGAGGGAGGCCAGGTGTGCTGTGGTTCATGGGGTCATAAAGAACTGGACACAACTGAGCAACTGAAATTAACTGAAGTGAACAGTCATTAACACAGTATTATACTTGCACAAAAATAGAAATATAGACCAATGGAACAAAATAGAAAGCCCAGAAATAAACCCATGCACCTATGGGTACCTTATGCTTGACAAAGGAGGCAATAATATACAATGGGGCAAAAACAACCTCTTCAATAAATGGTGCCAGGAAAACTTGATTGCTACATATTAAAGAATGAAGTTGGAACACTTCCTGACACCATACACAAATATAAACTCAAAGTGGATTAAAGACCTAAATGTAAGATCAAAAACTATAAAACTCTTAGAGGAAAACAAGCAGAACACTCAATGGCATAAATAAAAGCAAGATCCTCTATGACCCACCTCTTAGAGTGATGGAAATAAAAACAAAAGTAAACAAGTGGGACCTGATTAAACTTAAAAGTTTTTGCACAGCAAAGGAAACTATAAGCAAGGTGAAAAGACTACCCACAGATTGGGAGAAAATAATAGCAAATGAAACAACTGACAAAGGATTAATTCCAAACTATACAAGCAGCTCATACAACTCAATGCCAGAAAAACAAACAACCCAATGAAAACATGGGAAAAAGACCTAAACAGATGTTTCTCCAAAAAGACATATAGATGGCTAACAGACCCATGAAAAGATCCTCATCATTGCTCATTATTAGAGAAATGAAAATCAAAACTACAATGAGATATCACCTCAAACCAGTCAGAATGGCCATCATCAAAAAGTCTACAAACAATAAATGCTGGAAATGGTGTGGAGAAAAGGGAGCACTCTTGCACTATTCATGGGAATGTAAATTGATACAGACATTAGGAAAGATGGTATGGAGATTCTTTAAAAAAATTAGAATAAAACCACCATATGACCCAGCAATCCCACTCCTAGGCATATACCCCGAGTGAACCAAAATTGAAAAAGACACATGTATCCCATTGTTCATTGCAGCACAATTTACAATAGCAAGAACTTGGAAGCAATGTCATCAACAGCTGTCCATTGACAGATGAATGTATAAAATCAGGTACATATACACCTTGGGATATATTACTCTACCATAAAAAGGAACAACTTAGAGTCAGCTCTAATAGAGGCTGATGAATCTAGAACTTATCATACAGAGTGAAGTGAGCATGTCATATTCTACTGCATATATATGGAATCTAGAAAAATGGTACTGAAGAATTTACTTTCCGGGCAGCAATGGAGAAACAGACATAGAGAATAGACTTATGGACATAGGGAGAGAGGAGGAAAGGGTGAGATGTATGGAAAGAGTAACATGGAAACTTACATTAAAATATGTAAAGTAGATAGCCAATGGGACTTTTCTGTATGGCTCAGGAAACTCAAACAGGGGTTCTGTATCAACCTAGAGGGGTGTGGTGGTGAGGGAGATGGGAGGGAGCTTCAAAAGGGAGGGTATATATGTATACCTATGGCTGATTCATGGTTGAGGTTTGTCAGAAAACAACAGAATTCTATAGAGCAATTGTCCTTCAATTAAAAAAAGAGAGAGAAGAGATCACTAGAAGTCAGTAAAGCCCTGTTTTTTTATCCAAACACTTAGCATATTGTACAATATAAAGTTTGAATATCAAGTAATGAGAAAAAATATGCATCTACATTATATATTATACATTGATTATCTATTATACATATTATATGTATATTATATATATATTATATTGTAATATATATCTACACATATATTATATATTATACATCTATATCTATATAATACATCCATAAACATGGCCATTTTCAAAAACAATTAAAATGTAAACCCTAATTAATACCTTATATCAAAGTGAAGATGCGTCATATATTTTTAAGGACTTAAAAATTAAAAGTTTACAAATATGGGAGAATATTTTGGTAAAATTGTAATAAAAAAATTCTTACTTAGCAATAAAATTGTAATAGAAAAATTCTTTCTTAGCAAATCATAAAAGACATTAAAATATTGACAGATTTAAATACACAAATGTCAATATAATTTTACTTGACCCAAGATATTCTGCACCCTATGGATATAAATCAAATCAAACAAAGCATAAACTGAAAACATAATAATTCGATACACATGGTAAATCGGATACTTTCCTCAGTATTTATTTAAATCATAAGAACAGTATGGAAAAAGATCAGCAGTCAAATAAAACATGTGAAATTCATTCACAAGCAAATCATAAAAAGGAATTTCCATGATTTTAAGATGCGAAGAGATGCCAAAATTTAAACCTATTTATTTGTATTTAAAGCATACAAATAAAACACAATTTAAAATTTAAGACTGTCATATACCAGCAATGTTTATCAATTACTGATTTTTAACAATGTAATCAAATATACACCTTCCAGAGTTAGGGGAGTAGTGAAGTTATTGAAGGTCATATATGCCATTTTGGCAATAAATATGAACATAAACATTTTAAATGTATATACCGGTTGACTCAACAATTTTACTTGTAAGATTTCACATTTAGAAAATTTCATAAAGTCTTATTGTAGAATTGCTTATCATTGGAAAAAAATAGGAAAATATGAAAAGAACTAGATACATTAATTTCAATGTATTTTCATATAACGCTTAAACAGTATAAGGAAACATAAGAGTTAAGTCTATATAGTTTGATATGTAAAGATTTTGAGGAGAAGGACTAGTAAAATGCAACATGTATACAGAGAGACATTATAACAAATCCATGTATGCACATATACTTATTTTTGAAAATTTTTTGCTGGAAGAATTTTAGGAACAGAGGGATGCATCTGGAACAACTGAGAGAATTTGGTTTGGTATGGGAAGGAGTTTTATTCTACACATTCCTTTTTACATGGGTGTTATTTATTAGCCATTATATTTTCTGTTTTTTACTTAAAAATCTAAAATAGTCCATTAAATATCACCCTATTCATTTAACTTACATGCAGAGTACATCATGCAAAATGCTGGGCTGGATGAAGAACAAGCTGGAATCAAGATTGCAGGGAGAAACATCAATAACCTTAGATATGCAGATGACACCACCCTTATTTCAGAAAGTAAAAGGAACTAAGAGCCTCTTGAGGAAAGTGAAAGAGAAGAGTGAAAAAGGTGGCTTAAAACTCAACTTTCAGAAAACAAAGATCATGGCATTTAGTCCCATCACTTCATGGTAAATAGATAGGGAAACAACAGAACAATAATAGACTTTATTCTATTGGGCTCCATATCACAGCAGATGGTGACTGCAGCCATGAAATTAAGAGATGATTGCTCCTTGGAAGAAAAACTATGACCAACATAGACAGCATATTAAAAAGCTGAAACATTTCTTTGCCAATAAAGGTACATATAGTCAAAGCTATGGTTTTCCCAGTAGTCATGTATGGATATGAGAGTTGGACCATAAAGAAAGCTGAGTGCTGAAGAATTGATGCTTTTGAACGATAGTGTCGGAGAAGACTCTTGAGAGTCCCTTGGACTGCAAGGAGATCCAACCAATCCATTCTGAAGGAGATCAGTCCTGGGTGTTCTTTGGAAGGAATGCTGCTAAAGCTGAAACTCCAGTACTTTGGCCACCTCATGCGAAGAGTTAACTCATTGGAAAAGACTCTGATTCTGGGAGGGAGTGGGGGCAGGAGGAGAAGGGGACGCCAGAGGATGAGATGGTTGGATGGCATCACTGACTCAATGGACATGAGTTTGATCAAGCTCCAGGAGTTGGTGATGGACAGGAGAGCCTGGTGTGCTGCAGTCCATGGGGATGCAAAGAGTCAGACAGGACTGAGGGACTGAAATGAGCTGAACTGAACTGATTCCATTAAAATGTAATTTTTAATACAAATGAAATTGATTGAAGAGAATAGTCTACATAATATTAAATATTTTATCTAGCAAAATAAAAAAAAGAACATAAAAATACAAGACTGCTGACAAACAATAACACTAAGAATGATAAAATAATAAAAGTAAAAGCAGAAATTAAGTAAAAGTTAGTGAAAATATATATAAATTCCATAGATTAATTCATTGCATATGATTTATTGACTGCCTATTGTAAATACATGCTACTTCTCTAGATGCTGAGCCAAACCAGACATTATAAAGTTTACAGTCTAAAAGAGAAACTGTTAATAGCAGAGCAAATTTAGTCCATTCTTTAATTGTAAACATCATAACTCCTTTAGAGAAAAAGACATTTGTATCACTTTGTAAACTTCTACAATCCAAGAAGATTGGCTCTAATGATAAATTAGCTTCTTCATATTGGATTTACCACTTTATGTGATATATTTTTTTTCTCTCTAGAGCTTCTTCATAGTATTAGTCATCTCAGAATTTTTTAACTGTAAATTAATGGGTTCAGCATGGGAGTTATGACTGAAAACAACACACTCAATGATTTGTCAATGGGGAAGCTCTTAGCAGGTCTCACATACATGAAAATACAGGGAACAAAGAAGCAGACAACCACAGTGATGTGGGAACCACAGGTCTGGAGTGCTTTCTTCCTCCCTTCCTGACTCAGGTTCTTCAGAGAGTGCAGGCTGACTCCATAGGAGACGAGTAAGAGCAGAAACACTATAGAGCAGATCAGTCCTCCTTTGGCCACAACTAAGATGCCAATGACATAGGTGTCAGTACAGACGAGTTTTAGTAAAGGGAACATGTCACATATAAATTGATCAATGGCATTTGGGGACACAGAATGGGAGCCCATAGATAGTGCCATATTGAATCACTGAATGCAAGAAACCTCCAATCCAGGACATCACCAACATCACAACACACACCTTCTGCCTCATGATCACCAAATAATGCAAGGACTTACAGATGGCCACATAGCAGTCATAGGCCATCACCAGCAGAAGGATATCTGATGCACCAAAAAAGTGCTCTGTAAACAGCTGGATCATACCGGATTGGAAAGATATGGTATTATTTCCAAAGAATAAGTTGGAAATAAATCTTGGGGAAATAGAAGAGCAAAAAAAAAAAAAAAACCAAAAAAAAAAAAAAAACCAAAAAACTTAAATTTATAAATGATTTAATTGTAAATATCAAGAAAAAAGTACATTGGTGAGTTCAGGGTCTTACTGACTATTATAGTTGTGATGATGAGCAGATTTCCCACCATGGTCAAAATGTAGAGGAACAAGAACAGAACAAAAATAACTTTTTACTCCTTTGGATTCTGTGTGAAGCCCAGGAAGACAAAGTAAGATATATTGTTCCTTGGTTACATCTAGTCTGGAGAGGAGCTGTGTTAACCTATTAGAAGTATACCTGTAAAACAAGGAGAAAGAAAAATGTAATGCATTATTGCCTTTCTGCATGCTGTCACTTTAGTCACGTGAAATTTTTGTGACCCTATGGACTGTTGCCCACCAAGCTCCTCTCTCCATGGGATTCACCAGGACAGAACACTGGAGTGGGTTGCTATTTTCTTCTCCAGGAACCTTCTTCCTTCCCAACCTGAGGGTTGAACTTGTGTCTGCCTGCATCTCCTGCATTGTAGTTGGATTCTTACCCACTGACCCACTTCAGTTCAGTTCAGTTCAGTCACTCAGCTGTGTCTGACTCTTTGAGACCGCATGAATTGCAGCACTCCAGGCCTCCCTATCCATCACCAACTCCCGGAGTTCACTCAAACTCACTTCCACTGAGTCCGTGATGCCATCCAGCCATCTCATCCTCGGTCATCCCCTTCTCCTCCTGCCCCCAATCCCTCCCAGCATCAAAGTCTTTTCCAGTGAGTCAACTCTTCACATGAGGTGGCCAAAGTACTGGAGTTTCAGCTTTAGCATCATTCTTTCCAAAGAAATCCCAGGGTTGATCTCCTTCAGAATGGACTGGTTGAACCAAGGGTCTCTCAAGAGTCTTCTCCAACACCACAGTTCAAAAGCATTAGTTCTTCGTTGCTCAGCTTTCTTCACAGTCCAACTCTCACATTCATACATGACTACTGGGAAAACCATAGCCTTGACTAGACGGACCTTTGTTGGCAAAGTAATGTCTCTGGTTTTGAATATGCTATCCAGATTGGTCATAACTTTTCTTCCAAGGAGTAAGCGTCTTTTAATTTCATGGCTGCAATCACAATCTGCAGTGATTCTGGAGCCCCCCAAAATAAAGTCTGACACTGTTTCCACTGTTTCCCCATCTATTTCCCCTTAAGTGATGGAACCAGATGCCATGATCTTAGTTTTCTGAATGTTGAGCTTTAAGCCAACTTTTTCACTCTCCTTTTTCACTTTCATCAAGCAGCTTTTTAGGTCCTCTTCATTTTCTGCCATAGAGGTGGTGTCATATGCATATCTGAGGTTATTGATATTTCTCCTGGAAATCTTGATTCCAGCTTGTGCTTCTTCCAGCCCAGCGTTTCTTATGATGTACTTCGAGCCACTGGTGAAACCCTAATGCATTAGAAATTTCATTTCTTCATCCATTCAATTAAAAGAATATGTGTGGATTATAGATATAGATATTGTGATTACCAAGTAGAATAAGGCATAGCTCCCTACCATCAGAATCAGAAAATTCAAGATACACATAGTAAGTACCATTATAAGAGTATATGTTTACACAAGCTAAGTGTAACAGTGTAGGAATATATCAATGAAACTGAAACTGGAAAATTTTTCCCAAAGGAAGCAAATACTTTAGGTGAGTTTTAAAGGAAAATTGAAACAAGAAGAGAAGATGAGAAGTGAACTCCTTAAAAAGGTATATCATATATAAAGTTACAAATGTATAACACTTGAGATCACTTTAACTAATTTATAAATTCACTGTGAGTAGCTCAAATAAATAGAACATTACCATCCTGAATTTTCTCAAACAACATTGAGACTCTTTAGGGTCTTTAGTTAGATATTCCTTCTTTTCCTGACCAATACATGCTAAACAAATTAACGTTGTATCTCTAGCACCTATCTGCCCACTTATTTCCCACTTTGTGTAGGCAGTCTCTCCAGTTTAGGACATCTACAATTGGATATCAACCTAGTATAAAAAATAAATTTTAAAATTTCCACAATATAAGAAATTAAATGGTACTACCTTCCTTGTGGAGAAGGCAATGGCAACCCACTCCATTATTCTTGCCTGGAAAATCCCATGGATGGAGGAGCCTGGTAGGCTGCAGTCCATGGGGTCGCTAAGAGTTGGATACGACTGAGCGTCTTCCCTTTCACGTTTTACTTTCATGCATTAGAGAAGGAAATGGCAACCCACTCCAGTGTTCTTGCCTGGAGAATCCCAGGGATGGGGGAACCTGGGGGACTGCCAGCTATTGGGTTGCACAGAGTCAGACACGACTGAGGCAACTTAGCAGCAGCAGCAGTAGCAACCTTCCTTGCCGAGGGAAAACAGAAAAATCTCAGAGTGTTCTTCACTGATTTATTACTCTCAGATTGTTTGTTGATGATTTTAATCCTGTTGTCTCACTTCCAAAACATGTCACAAATTTGATCTTTCCCTACGAGACTTACTCCCCCACAGGTTTTCCTGGATCACTGAAACAGCCTCCTGCCCACTTCTTTCCACTTTTATTCTGACCTCAAGAAAACTGTTTTCTTGAAGAAGCTCATATAATTCTCTTTAGATCTTGTTCTGATTAAATCAGCCACCTCTTAAAACTCCTAAAGGGGACTGCAAACATGCCCTCACAATTCAATATGTCACTTGAAAATTTATGGTAACTATATATATAGTCTCCATTTCAGTTCAAGAAACTAAGGCTCAGAACATATAATTTTCCAAAGGTTGCACTTTTTAAAGTAGTAAAGCTAGAATTAAATCTAAGTTTGATTTATTTCAGAGTAATTTAGTTTCTTACATAATAAAGCCACACAATGGGGACGCTCACTTCCCACTGGTTTTTTAGTTTTACCTTCTGGATCCTTATCATAATCTTAAGGAAGAATTTTGAACTCACTCATAGGACCTGAAATACCTTCTTTTATCAAGTTAAATGCTAGATGGTAAAATACTACATTATTTTTTGAGGATGATTTTTATTTCATTTCACTGTCCGTCCATTTTATTCATGGAATTCTCTGATTATTCACAAGATTGTTTTTATTTGCAGTGTAAAATTTTAAATGAAATTCCATGCTGCATGAATACACACATATACATGTACAAACTATATACACAATTTGCCAGGTTGGGGTAATTTATCAAAGACAAATAAATGCTCTTTTGACACAGGAAGAACAACTAACCGTTTTCAGGAAAAAATGTCGCTAGTTACTTCTTTTCCTACTAATCTCAAGATAGAAAAATGCCATCCAATTATTCAGCCATTTTCATTATATCATCCAGAGTAGCTGACTTGAGACATGAAAAATGTTCTTATCCTTTTTTATGCAATGTCTAAAGGCCTAAATGCCTAAAGGCCTAGCCAAGGACTCCTAAAAATTTTATATCAGTTCTTACAAGTATAAGATCTTTTTCCTGATATGGGCAAAGATCAGGACATTTTATCTTTTTTAACCACATTTACGCTTGAGTCTTTTTTTTTTTTTTTTCTTTCTCGTATTGAGTCTTAGAATTGGAATGTATCCAAGACTGACTTATGCTTAATTAAATTCACCAGGATTTTCCACAAAGTTTTAAAAGTACATGTACTTGTAAAGATAATGGTGGGTCAAATCATGTAGATAGGATCAAAAAGCATACTATTAAGGAAAAAAACAGTTTTAGAATCATTTGGAAGTTATTGCAAATTAGAATAAAATATTAGCCCAACTATTCTGCTCCAGTTAGACCTTTTATATTTATTTATTTATTTTATTTTACTTTACAATATTGTATTAGAAACATAGTATCTAACCACCTACAGCAAGCTTTTCTTTCTTTTTATTTAATACTAAATTTATTCTGCCTTGGAGTTTGGATAGATATATAAACAATTTTATCACCAATTTAGATGTAATGATTATTTATTTTTAAATTTTAATGTCTGTTTAACATCAGGAATTATACTATCAGTGAGGACACAATAATTAATAAAATGGGGAAAATCATTTAAAAGTTCCTTCCTACAGAGATCACCTATTTTTATAATAAAGTTAAACAATTTTAGTAAAGTAAGTGAGGTCATTCAGTTTCAGTTCAGTCTCTCAGTCGTGTCTGGCTCTTTGTGACCCCCTGAACTGCAGCACGCCAGAATTCCCTGTTCATCACCAACTCCCAGAGCCTACTCAAACTCATGTCCATTGTATCAGTGATGTCATCCAACCATTTCATCCTCTGCCTTCCCCTTCTCCTCCTGCCTTCAACATTTCCCAGCATCAGGGTTTTCTCCAATGAGTCAGTTCTTTGCATCAGGTGGTCAAAGTGTTGGAGTATCAGCTTCAGCATCAGTTCTTCCAATGAACGTTCAGAATTGATTTTCTGAACATTCTGAGGACAGGTTGGATCTCCTTGCAGTCCAAGGGACTCTCAAGAGTCTTCTCCAACACCATGGTTCAAAATTATCTATTCTTCAGCACTCAGCTTTCTTTATATCCAATTCTCACATCCATACATGACTACTGGAAAAACCATAGCTTTGACTAGACTGACCTTTTTGATAAAGTGAGATCATAGTCACTCCTTATAAGACAGTGCATTACAAATAGTAAAGTTACAGAAACTTGAAACGAGATTGAGTCAAACCCACTTACTGATCTTAGAGAGAGTCTCCCAGAGAGGCAGGAAGCAATTGGGACTCACTTTGGAGAGATAGATGCTGATAGCGGCTATTTTGGGGAGCTATCCTACAACAGGACACTGGTGCTGGCAAGCTTTGTTTTGAAATTCTCCCTCTAGCTTTTGAGTCGTAGGACCCAGTCCCATCCACTAGCTGGCCAATCTATAAAATTTAACCAAATAGATGTCTTCCTCCATGTTATACATGGTATCAGGAGGTGAAATGTATGCTATGCCCTTTGGATGAACAGCAGTGTGTCAGAAGGAGGAACAGCGGATGGGAAAGAAAAAATATTTAGAGTGAGAAAAACCTGAGTTAGCATCTTATTTCTCCCATTTAACAGGTATGGGACTTTGGGCATACTATTTCATCTCACAAAAACTTAATGTCTCATGGAAAATTGTTAATTTACTGTTAGAGTATTCTTGTGAAGATTAAGTTAGATACTACATGCATCCCCATCATGTTAGCCTTTTGTTGAAGTCTACTCCAGATATTTTAACTCACTGATACTTCCAGAGCTCATTCTTCAGCTTTAGGATTCCAGATGTCATCCTGGCTTGTAGCTATGTCAATTGAACTGTCTTGTGATAGTGTAATCTGCATAAAATGAAAATGGCACACACTTGAAAAAAATATAAGTATAAAAAAAAATCTTTTAACATGCCCTTTAGATATGTGGATGATTGTATTTTTAAAAAATTAATACAGTGCTCACTTCGGAAGAACATATACTAAAATTGGAATGATACAGAGAAGTATGGCCACTGTGCAAGGATGACATGCGAATTCTTGAACTGTTCCATGTTTTTAAATGCAAAATAGACCCGTTAGACCTAATTGATATCTATAGGACATTTCACCCCAAAACAATGCATTTCACCTTTTTCTCAAGTGTGCATGGAACCTTCGCCAGGCTAGATCACATCCTGGGCCATAAATCTAACCTTGATAAATTCAAAAAACTCAAAATAATTCCAAGCATCTTTTCTGACCATAATGCATTGATATTAGAACTCAATTACAGGAGAAAAACTATTAAAAACTTCAACATATGAAGGCTGAACAACACGCTTCTGAATAACTAACAAATTACAGAAGAAATAAAAAAAGAAATCAAAATATGCATAGAAATGAATGAAAATGAAAACACAACAACCCAAAATCTGGTGGACACTATAAAAATAGTGCTAAGAGGAAAGTTCATAGCAATACAGGCATACCTCAAGAAACAAGGAGAAAGTCAAATAAATAACCTAACTCTACACATAAAGCAACTAGAAAAGGAAGAAATGGAGAACCCCAGAGTTAGTAGAAGGAAAGAAATATTAAAAATTAGGACAGAAATAAATGCAAAAGAAACAAAAGTGACCATAGCAAAAACCAACGAAGCCAAAAGCTGGTTCTTTGAAAGGATAAATAAAATTGACAAACCATTAGCCAGACTCATCAAGAAACAAAGAGAGAAAAATCAAATCAATAAAATTAGAAATGAAAATGGAGAGATCACAACAGACAACACAGAAATACAAAGGATCATAAGAGACTACTATCAGCAACTATATGCCAATAAAATGGACAACGTGGAAGAAATGGACAAATTCTTGGAAAAGTACAACTTTCCAAAACTGAACCAGGAAGAAATAGAAAATCTTAACAGACACATCACGAGCTTGGAAATTGAAACTGTAATCGGAAATCTTCCAGCAAACAAAAGCCCAGGTCCAGACGGCTTCATAGCTGAATTCTACCAAAAAATTCGAGAAGAGCTAACGCCTATTCTACTGAAACTCTTCCAGAAAATTGCAGAGGAAGGTAAACTTCCAAACTCATTCTATGAGGCCACCATCACCCTAATACCGAAACCTGACAAAGATGTCACAAAAAAAGAAAACTACAGGCCAATATCACTGATGAACATAGATGCAAAAATCCTCAACAAAATTCTAGCAATCAGAATCCAACAACACATTAAAAAGATCATACACCATGACCAAGTGGGCTTTATCCCAGGGATGCAAGGATTCTTCAATATCCGTCCACAAATCAATGTAATTCACCACATTAACAAATTGAAAAATAAAAGCCATATGATTATCTCAATAGATGCAGAGAAGCACTTTGATAAAATTCAACATCCATTTGTGATAAAAAAAAAACTCTCCAGAAAGCAGGACTAGCAAGAACGTACCTCAACATAATAAAAGCTATATATGGCAAACCCACAGCAAACATTATCCTCAATGGTGAAAAATTGAAAGCATTTCTCCTAAAGTCAGAAACAAGACAAGGGTACCCACTTTCACCTCTACTATCCAACATAGCCCTGGAAGTTTTGGCCACAGCAATCAGAGCAGAAAAAGGAATAAAAGGAATCCAAATTGGAAAAGAAGAAGTAAAACTCTCACTGTTTGCAGATGACATGATCCTCTACATAGAAAATCCTAAAGACTCCACCAGAAAATTACTAGAGCTAATCAATGAATATAGTAAAGTTGCAGGATATAAAATCAACACTCAGAAATCCCTTGCATTCCTTTACACTGATAATGAGAAAGCAGAAAAAGAAATTAAGGAAACAATTCCATTCACCATTGCAACGAAAAGAATAAAATACTTAGGAATATATCTACCTAAAGAAACTAAAGACCTATATATAGAAAACTATAAAACACTGATGAAAGAAATCAAAGAGGACACTAATAGATGGAGAAATATACCATGTTCATGGATCAGAAGAATCAATATAGTGAAAATGAGTATACTACCCAAAGGAATCTACAGATTCAGTGCAATCCCTATCAAGCTACCAGTGATATTTTTCACAGAACCAGAACTAATAATTTCAAGATTTGTATAGAAATACAAAAAGCCTCGAATAGCCAAAGCAATCTTGGGAAAGAAGAATGGAACTGGAAGAATCAACTTGCCTGACTTCAGGCTCTACTACCAAGCCACAGTCATTAAGACAGTATGGTACTGGCACAAAGACAGAAATATAGATCAATGGAACAAAATAGAAAGCCCAGAGATAAATCCACTCACCTATGGACACCTTATCTTTGACAAAGGAGGCAAGAATATACAATGGAGTAAAGACAATCTCTTTAACAAGTGGTGCTGGGAAAACTGGTCAACCACTTGTAAAAGAATGAAACTAGATCCCTTTCTAACACCACACACAAAAATAAACTCAAAATGGATTAAAGATCTAAACGTAAGACCAGAAACTATAAAACTCCTAGAGGAGAACATAGGCAAAACACTTTCTGACATAAATCACAGCAGGATCCTATATGATCCACCTCCCAGAATACTGGAAATAAAAGCAAAAATAGACAAATGGGATCTAATTAAAATTAAAAGCTTCTGCACAACAAAGGAAACTATAAGTAAGGTGAAAAGACAGCTTTCTGAATGGGAGAAAATAATAGCAAATGAAGCAACTGACAAACAACTAACCTCAAAAATATACAAGCAACTTATGCAGCTCAACTCCAGAAAAATAAATGACCCAATCAAAAAATGGGCCAAGGAACTAAATAGGCATTTCTCCAAAGAGGACATTCGGATGGCTAACAAGCACATGAAACGATGCTCAACCTCACTCATTATCAGAGAAATGCAAATCAAGACCACAATGAGGTACCATTTCACACCAGTCAGAATGGCTGCGATCCAAAAGTCAACGAGCAATAAATGCTGGAGAGGATGTGGAGAAAAGGGAACCCTCTTACACTGTTGGTGGGAATGCAAACTAGTACAGCCACTATGGAGAACAGTGTGGAGATTCCTTAAAAAATTGCAAATAGAACTGCCATATGACCCAGCAATCCCACTGCTGGGCATACACACCGAGGAAACCAGAATTGAAAGTGACACATCTACCCCAATGTTAATTGCAGCACTGGTTATAATAGCTAGGACATGGAAACAATCTAGCTGTCCATCAGCAGATGAATGGATAAGAAAGCTGTGGTACATATACACAATGGAGTGTTACTCAGCCATTAAAAATAATACATTTGAATCAGTTGTAATGAGATGGATGAACCTGGAGCCGATTATACAGAGTGAAATAAGCCAGAAAGAAAAACACCAATACAGTATACTAACGCATATATACGGAATTTAGAAAGATGATAATGATGACCCTGTATGCGAGACAGCAAAAGAGACACAGATGTATACAACGGACTTTTGGGCTCTGAAGGAGAGGGAGAGGGTGGGATGATTTGTGAGAATGGCACTGAAACATTTATACTATCATGTATGAAACGAATCGCCAGTCTATGTTCGATACAGGATACAGGATGCTTGGGGCTTGTGTACGGGGATGATCCAGAGAGATGATATGGTGTGGGAAGTGGGAGGGGGGGTTCAGGATTGGGAACTCATGTACACCCGTGGTGAATTCATGTCAATGTGTGGCAAAACCAATACAGTATTGTAAAGTAAAATAAAGTAAAAATAAAGTAAAATAATACATCACCTATCCCATGTGCTGTTAACACAATGTGACTTTGTCACTTTCAAATCACATGATGTCATCTGTTTCTCCACCGCCTCAACCCTGGGCGGGGTATCTGACTGCTTTGAACAACAGAAGATGGTGAAAATAGGAGTAAGCTAATTTGGGGATAAGTTCTTAACTGGTGTGACACTTTCTACTGCCTTCCACTGGGATCTCTGAGCATCATGTCAAATGTCTGACTATTCTACTGAAGAGAACTAGCTGACCTGCATCTAAATGAATAGGGCGAGAAACCCCATGGGTCCCTTCCAGCCAGCACTTCCAAGATACCACACATGTAGATTAAGTTGTCCTGGATCCTACGGGCCATCCAGTTATCAGTTGAATAGCACAGGGTGACTTCAGTCCATGACATCTGAAGCAGAAGACATATCCAGTCAATCTCTGCCTGAATTCTTGGCCTACAAAATTTTGAGATAAATAAAATGATAGTTTTAAGTCAAGAAAATGTAGTCTTATGCATGTAGCAAAAGATAATAAGGGAAAAAAGGGAAAGGTGCTTCCATAACAAAAATTTAAAGCATGTGGTATTGGCTTGGTACCAGAAGACTGATAGCAGCTGAAAGGGTTTTGAAGAGTCTGTAATTAAAGTTTACAAAGGAACTGTTATCTTTCCTGGAAAGGTTTGGCCATACCATCACCTACAGTAACTGGAAAATAGAAACAGGTACTTTGATTAAGATTTCCAGTTAGAATATTGAAAGTGCCAGCTGTTTCTTTTAGAAGTGTAAGTTGTGATAAATAATGAGTAAAGAGAGATGAGTCACTAAAGTAACTCAAATTTTCAAGCAGAATTCAGAAAAACAAAACAAAACCAAACAAAACATAAAGGAGTCTGTACTTATTTTTCCATAAAATGGAACTGATTCTCATTCCTAGTCGTTCAAAAGAGTCAAAATCTCTTAGAATAAATGGCAACAAGATAAATGTTATCTCAATGTTGTAAATATAAGACTATTTGTTAAGACTTCAGAAGGACTTGGGGCTTCCCTAGTAGCTCAGACGGTAAAGCATCTGCCTGCAATGCAGCAGACCTGGGTTCAATCCCTGGGTAAGGAAGATCCCCTGGAGAAGGAAATAACCCACTCCAGGATTCTTGCCTGGAGAATTCCATGGACTTTAGCCTACCAGGCTCCAGGCTACAGTCCATGGGATTGCAGAGTCAGACACGATTGAGCCACTTCATTTCAGTTCAGTTCACTTCAGAAGGACTTAAGATGTGTCTTATAAGCAGTTTAACTACATAAAATTATTTCTCAAAGGCTTAAGGATATTATCCTACTGCAGACAAATTTTAACCAAAACCTGAGAAGGGTTATTCACAAGATGTTTGTGGATGTGGCCCTTGTTTAATGAAGTAAACTCCAATTTTGAAAAGTCTACAAAATCTTTAAGAGGGCTACACTAAAAGAGTGGCTTCCCTGGTGGCTCAGATGGTGGCTCAGCACTTCCCTGAAGTGCTGGAGACCTGGGTTTGATCCCTGGGTTGGGAAGATCTCCTGGAGAAGGAAATGGCAGCCCACCCCAGTCCATGGAGAATTCTGTGGACTGAGAAGCCTGTTAGGCTACAGTCCATGGGGTCTCAAAGAGTCTGACATGACTGATCGACTTCACTTTACACTAAAAGAAGCACCATAGACTTTCTTTGTGAACAAGAATATCATTTTATCCTGTTCCCATGGGGGGGAAATATATATATATATATATATATATATATATATATATATATACACACACACACACACACACACATATATATATATATATGTAAGTTTATGTGGAAGAAATATAATGTCTTCAGCTCATAAGTTTTCCCTTTTTAATTCATAATATATATTTCCAGCTTTATTGAGATGCAATTGACATGTAACATTGTGTAAGTTTAAGGACCCTGGAGGAGGAAATGGCAACCCCCTCCAATATTCTTGCTTGGAAAATTCCACGGACATAGGAGCCTGGTGGGCTACAGTCCATGGCATTGCAAAGAGTCAGGCACTACTGAGCGATTAACATACATATCCCAGTTTGTTTCAAACTTGATAATGATTTGATATAGATACATATTGTGAAATATGTGCATGCATATATTCCCAGATGGCACAGTGGAAAAAGTATCTGCCTACCAATGCAGGAGATGCAAGAGATGCTGGTTCGATCCATGGATTGGGAAGATCCCCTGGAGAAGGAAATAGCAACCCACTCCAGTACTCTTGCCTGGAAAATTTCATGAACAGAGAAGCCTGGCAGACTGCAGTCCATGGGGTGGCAAAGAATCAGACATGACTGAACACAATAACAACAGTATATATACACATATACTATATACATATGTACTATGAAGATATTGCCATTATAAAGTTAGTTAATGCATCCATCTGGAGAAGGAAATGGCAAGCCACTCCAGTATTCTTGCCTGGAAAATCCCATGGACAGAGGAGCCTGGTAGGCCATGGTCCATAGGGTGGTAGAGAGTCAGACACAACTGAAGCAAATAAGCACACATGCATGCAATGCATCCACCACCTCACATAATTATAACCTGTGTGCATGAGGTGAGAGCATTTAACATCTACTCTCTAGGAAATTTTCAGTATATATTACAATATTGTTAACTGTTGTCACCATCCTGTACATCAGATGCCCAAACCTTGTTTATCTTATCAGGGGAATTATCTACCCTTTGAACAACATCCTCCAATTTCTGTCATCCATCAGCACTTGGCAGTCAACATTCCACTTTCTGCTTCCGAGTTTTCTTTTAAATTTCACATATAAATGAGAACAAATAGTATTGTCTTTCTATTTCTGCTTATTTCACTTAGCATAATGCACTTAAAGTCCCTTCATTCTATATTATCACAAATGATAGGACTCCCTTCTTTTATATCATTGAATAATATTGCATTATATTATACTATTCTAATATATATAATGTGCCATTCCATATATATGTGTGTGTATGTGTGTGTGTGTTTGTGTGTATATATATATATATATATATACATATACATATATATATATGGGGTGTGTATATATACATATATATGCTTGTGTGTGTGAGTATATATATATATATATATATATACACATATGTATATATATGGGGTATTTTTTTTTATTCTTTCATGCATCAACTGTCATTTAGGTTATTTACACATCTCCTGTGTTCTGAATAATATCTCAACAGGTTCCTGATTTCATATTCTTGGATATAATCAAAGAAATGAAACTGCTGAATCATATGGCAGTTTTATTTTTAATTTTTTGAGAAACCTTCATAATATTTTCCATAGTGGCTTAACACATGTACATTCCCACCAACAGTAGTGGGGTTCCCCTTTCTCTACATCCCCACAAACATTTATTAACTTCTACATATCTCAAATAACTTAATTTTGTTACAGTTTACATTTCCTTGATGATTAGTAATGTTGAGCACTTAAACACCTTCTAATATTCCTGTTGGCCATTTCTATGTGTGTGTGGTTTTTTTTTTTTTTTTTTTTGACAAATATCTACCCCAGTTTGTTACCCAATTAAAACTGACTTATTTGGAAGTGTGATATTGAATTGTAGGATTCCTTACATAATTTAGAAATAAGCTTTGCAAATATCTTCTCCCATTTCATAAGTTACCTTTCCATTGTGTTGATTGTTCTTTTGATGTGAAGATCAGTCTGAATTAAGAACCTTAGGTCTTGGATTTTAGGCTGATAACATGCTAAGATCAGACTTAAATGACTGTCTAGCTTTTGCCTCCTTCCTCTGGGAACTCTGAACTGACATTTTACAAGGTTGACAACATCATTGGGCAGACACTCTATATAGTTATGTATCTACATGGAGAAGGAAAGATATCTGGAAGAACTGATTTTCCAGCCGTCCTTACCAAGCCATCATTCATATAAGTAAATCTTTGACCTTGCTTAAAGTCCAGAAATTTGGCTTTGACTAACATAGTGACTTCAGTCCATACCACATGGGATACAACAATTGCTCATCAAGTTCTATCTAAATTCGTATACATTCACATACTGGCCAATGAACAGTATGAAAAGGCAAAATGATAGGATACTGAAAGATGTAATCCGCAGGTCAGTAGGTGCCCAACACCCTACTGGAGGTCAGTGAAGAAATAACTTCAGAAAGAATGAAGGGATGGGGCCAAAGCAAAAACAATATCCAGCTGTGGATATGACTGGTGATAGAAGCAAGGTCTGCTGCTGTAAAGAGCAATATTGCATAGGAACCTGGAATGTCAGGTCCATGAATCAAGGCAAATTGGAAGTGGTCAAACAGGAGATGGCAAGAGTGAACGTTGACATTCTAGGAATCAGAGAACTAAAATGGACTGGAATGGGTGAATTTAACTCAGATGACCATTATATCTACTACTGCAGGCAGGAATCCCTCAAAATAAATGGAGTAGCCATCATGGTCAATAAAAGAGTCTGAAATGCAGTACTTGGATGCAATCGCAAAAACGACGGAATGATCTCTGTTCGTTTCCAAGGCAAACCATTCAATATCAGAGTTATCCAAGTCTATGCCCCAACCAGTAACGCTGAAGAAGCTGAAGTTGAACGGTTCTATGAAGACCTACAAGACCTTTTAGAACTAACACCCAAAAAAGATGTCCTTTTCATTATAAGAGACTCGAATGCAAAAGTAGGAAGTCAAGAAACACCTGGAGTAACAGGCAAATTTGGCCTTGGAATGCAGAATGAAGCAGGGCAAAGACTAATAGAGTTTTGCCAAGAAAATGCACTGATCATAGCAAACACCCTCTTCCTACAACACAAGAGAAGACTCTACTCATGGACATCACCAAATGGTCAACACTAAAATCAGATTGATTATATTCTCTGCAGCAAAATATGGAGAAGCTCCATAGAGTCAACAAAAACAAGACCAGGAGCTGACTGTGGCTCAGATCATGAACTCCTTATTACCAAATTCAGGCTCAAATTGAAGAAAGTAGGGAAAATTGCTAGACCATTCAGGTATGACCTAAATCAAATCCCTTATGATTATACAGTGGAAGTGAGAAATAGATTTAAGGGCCTAGATCTGATAGAGTGCTTGATGAACTATGGAATGAGGTTCATGACATTGTACAGGAGACAGAGATCAAGACCATCCCCATGGAAAAGAAATGCAAAAAAGCACAATGGCTGTCTGGGGAAGCCTTACAAATAGCTGTGAAAAGAAGAGAGGCAAAAAGCAAAGGAGAAAAGGAAAAATATAAGTATCTGAATGCAGAGTTCCAGAGAATAGCAAGAAGAGATAAGAGAGCCTTCTTCAGCGATCAGTGAAAAGAAATAGAGGAAAGCAATAGAATGGGAAAAACTAGAGATCACTTCAAAAACATTAAATATACTAAAGGAACATTTCATGCAAAGATGGGCTCGATAAAGGACATAAATGGCATGGACCTAAAAGAAGCAGAAGATATTAAGAAGAGGTAGCAAGAATACACAGAAGAACTGTACAAAAAAGATCTTCAAACCAGATAATCATGATGGTGTGATCACTAATCTAGAGCCAGACATCTTGGAAAGTTAAGTCAAGTGGGCCTTAGAAAGCATCACTACGAACAAAGCTAGTGGAGGTGATGGAATTCCAGTTGAGCTTGCAAGAAGAGATAAGAGAGCCTTCTTCAGCGATCAGTGAAAAGAAATAGAGGAAAGCAATAGAATGGGAAAAACTAGAGATCACTTCAAAAACATTAAATATACTAAAGGAACATTTCATGCAAAGATGGGCTCGATAAAGGACATAAATGGCATGGACCTAAAAGAAGCAGAAGATATTAAGAAGAGGTAGCAAGAATACACAGAAGAACTGTACAAAAAAGATCTTCAAACCAGATAATCATGATGGTGTGATCACTAATCTAGAGCCAGACATCTTGGAAAGTTAAGTCAAGTGGGCCTTAGAAAGCATCACTACGAACAAAGCTAGTGGAGGTGATGGAATTCCAGTTGAGCTATTTCAAATCCTGAAAGATGATGCTGTGAAAGTGCTGCACTCAATATGGCAGCAAATGTGGAAAACTCAGTGGCCACAGGACTGGAAAAGGTCAGTTTTCATTCCAATCCAAAAGAAAGGCAATGCAAAAGAATGCTCAAACTACTGCACAATTGCACTCACTTCACATGCTAGTAAAGTAATGCTCAAAATTCTCCAAGCCAGGCTTCAGCAATATGTGAACCGGGAACTTTTAGATGTTCAAGCTGGTTTTAGAAAAGGCAGAGGAACCAGAGCTCAAATTGCCAACATCCTCTAGAGCATGGAAAAAGCAAGAGAGTTCCAGAAAAAAACATCTATTTCTGCTTTATTGACTATGCCAAAGCCTTTGACTGTGTGGATCACAATAAACTGGAAAATTCTGAAAGAGATGGGAATACCAGACCACCTGACCTGCCTCTTGAGAAATCTGTATGCAGGCCAGGAAGCAACAGTTAGAACTGGACATGGAACAACAGACTGGTTCCAAATACGAAAAGGAGTACGTCAAGTCTGTATATTGTCACCCTGCTTATTTAACTTATATACAGAGTACATCATGAGAAACGCTGGACTGGAAGAAATACAAGCTGGAATCAAGATTGCTCGGAGAAATATCAATAACCTCAGATATGCAGATGACACCACCCTTATGGCAGAAAGTGAAGAGGAATTCAGAAGCCTCTTGATAAAAGTGAATGAAGATAGTGAAAAAGTTGGCTTAAAGCTCAACATTCAGAAAACGAAGATCATGGCATCCGGTCCCATCACTTCATGGGAAATAGATGGGGAAACAGTGGAAACAGTGTGAGACTTTATCTTTTTGGGCTCCAGAATCACTGCAGATGGTGATTGCAGCCATGAAATTAAAAGACACTTACTCCTTGGAAGAAGTTATGAGCAACCTAGATAGCATATTCAAAAGCAAAGACATTATTTTGCCGACTAAGGTCTGTCTAGTCAAGGCTATGGTTTTTCCAGTAGTCCTGTATGGATGTGAGTTGGACTGTGGAGAAGGCTGAGTGCTGAAGAATTGATGCCTTTGAACTGTGGTGTTGGAGAAGACTCTTGAGAGTCCCTTGGACTGCAAGGAGATCCAACCAGTCCATTCTGAAGGAGATCATTCTTTGGAAGGAATGATGCTAAAGCTGAAACTCCAGTACTTTGGCCACCTCATGGGAGGTGTTGACTCATTGGAAAAGACTTTGATTCTGGGAAGGATTGGGGGCAGGAGAAGGGGATGACAGAGGATGAGATGGCTGGATGTCATCACTGACTCGATGGATGTGAGTCTGGGTGAACTCCATGGGTTGGTGATGGACAGGGAGGCCTGGTGTGCTGTGATTCATCGGGTCACGAAGAGTCAGACACGACTGAGCGAATGATTTGAACTGTGGAAATATACAGGCCTGTGTGTAATTAAATACAGACCTGTGAATGGCAAGATAGAGCCCCGTATGTGCAGACAAATCAAGTCTGTGTGTGATTACATCAAACATATATGCATATAAATAGGCAAATACATTCAGGTCTGTGTTCAGATACTCATCCATGGGTTTTCAGATGCAGACTGGTGTATGTTCACATACAATTGTTGTTGTTTAGTCAGGTCCAACATTTTGCGACTCTGTGGACCATGGCCTGCCAGGCTCCTCTGTCCACGGGATTCATCAAGCAAGAATACTGGATTGGGTTGCCATTTCCTTCATCAGGGGATCTTTCTGACTCAGAGATCAAAGCTTTTTCTCTGCACCTCCTGCATTGAAAATGCATTCTTTACTGTTGAGCCACCCAGAAAACTCCTTCATGTATACAGACATACATGCATATAGTTACAGATCTACAAATCATTGATGATGAAGATACATTATGGTCCTACAAATTCACAGGAGATGCATTTTTGGATTTGGGCCTATTAATCTTTGAATATAGACATACACCTGTAGATTTGGGGTTGTACTGTAATTCATGCCACAATAAGACATTAAGTCCTTTCTGATCAGCTGACTGAAAATGTGAGTCAAATATAAGTAAGAAAAGCAAAAGGCAAAATTTTATATACTCCATGGAGATGATTGTAAATTTTTATTAAAATGTCAATCAGTTTTTCACAATATGTGTCTTTTTCTAGATGGGAAAACAAAATATTAAAGCATGTAATTTTCCTCAAAATAAAAATGCAGTTATAATATTCTAAATATGTCTTTATGGGATGTATTCCATCTTTGTAAATGGTCATAAATTTTAGAAGAGGAGGGGGAAGTAAGGTAGGAGGACAAAGAGGAGGACTTAATAATTATGGTGACAGATATTTTCACCTGTTTGGGGAAACAAGGCTTAGATATTTCTTCATCACAAGCAAAAGTAAATTATTGGTGGGTTTAACAATAAAATATTTTGAAAAGTTATTTAAAGAAAAGCAATAGGTTAAAATTTATAAATTCAATGGAAGGAAATGGAGTTTTCCAAGTGTAATGTGATGGGAAAAGAAGTGAAATTATATATAAATAGCATCATTATATTAAAAACATCCATTACTATAGCACTAATAACATGATAAATAAATATATCAAATGTCAAAGTACAGTAATTAGTTGTAGCAAATATATGCATTTAATACAAGAGAGTTAATCAAATCAAATTTATCAATAAAAATTCTCACTCCAATAGATTCAAAATTCAAGGAATTGACACACTTTATGAAGTGGATTCTATTCCCATATATTGTATGAGAAACAGGGAACACAAAGACAGTTAAATAACTTTTTCTGCCTGGTGAACATGGTGATTGTAGCCATGATATTAAAAGATGCTTACCCCTTGGAAGGGAAGTTATGACCAACCTAGACAGCATATTAAAAAACAGAGACATCACTTTGTCAGCAAAGGTCCCTCTAATCAAGGTTATGGTTTTTCCAGTGGTCATGTATGGATGTGAGTGTTGAACTATAAAGAAAGCTGAATAATAGGCTCCAGTTTCATCCACCTCATTAGAACTGATTCAAATGCATTCTTTTTAATGGCTAATACTCCATTGTGTATATGTACCACAGCTTTCTTATCCATTCATCTGCTGATGGACATTATACAGAGTGAAGTAATCCAGAAAGAAAAACACCCATACAGTATACAAACACATATATATGGAATTTAGAAAGACGGTAATGATAACCCTGTATGTAAGACAGTAAAAGAGACACAGATGTATAGAACAGTCTTTTGGACTCTGTGGGAGAGGGAGAGTGCCGGGAGCCAGCATGGGGAATCCCGCCTGTGGCAAAGGTCATAAGGAAGAGACCTGATAGGCAAAGGTGATATCAGGCCTCAAGGAAACCCCCCTGAGCCTTCTCAAGCATCTACCCCAAAACCAGAATCTAAGACCCACGTGAGAGTGAGCCCAAGGTGGGGAACCCTCTTTATTCAAGCGGGCGCCTGTGGCCTTATGTAGATGGTGCAAGTCTCTTGTCTGAGGCTTTATTGGCTTTCTATGTAAACCAAGGAATACAATCTCTTTCTCTCCTCTATTCTTTTAACTGCAAACTCTTTCCTTATCTCTCTCTAAATCTAAATATCTCTCTCGCCACACTGTCTCCGCTTCAAATTACCCTGGATCCAACCAGGGCTGGTCCCCGGCAGGAAAGGGTGGGATGATTTGGGAGAATGGCATTGAAACATGTACAATATCGTATAAGAAACTAATCTCCAGTCCAGGTTTGATCCAGGATACAGGATGCTTGGGGCTGATGTACTGGGATGACCCAGAGGGATGATATGGGGAGGGAGGTGGGAGGGGGGTTCAGGATGGGGAATATGTGTACACCCATGGTGGATTCATGTTGATGTATGGCAAAACTAATACAATATTATAAAGTAATTAGTCCCCAATTAAAATAAATAAATTTAAATTAAAAAAAATAAAGAAAGCTGAGGGCCAAAGAACTGATGCTTTTGAACTATGGTGTTGGAGAAGACTCTTGAGATTCCCTTGGACTGCAAGGAGATCCAACCAGTCCATCCTAAAAGAGATCAGTCCTGGGTGTTCATTGGAAGGTCTGATGTTGAAGCTGAAACTCCAATACTTTGGCCATCTGATGCAAAGAGCTGACTCATTGGAAAAGACCCAGATGCTGGGAAAGATTGAAGGCAGGAGGAGAAGGGGATGCCAGAGGATGAGATGGTTGGATGGCATTACTGACTCAATGGTCATGAGTTTGTGTAGGCTCCAGGACTTGGTGACGGACAGGGAGGCATGGCATGCTGCAGTTCATGGGATCGCAAAGAGTCGGACATGACTGAGCAACTGAACTGAACTAAACAGACTATGAACAAAGGTAATTAACAAATATTTTTAACTCATCATTTAAAATATCTCTACAAATTAAAAGATTAAATTTATGTCTTTGATCACGCCAACTACAAAACAAAGCTTCTCCACTTAAGGCAATAAAACACTTGCCCAATTGGCAAAATAACTATGATTTGATTATTTTCTGCATATATACCTTTTTCATTCAGATTATTCTTGTATACTTAGCCTCTTTATGCTTAGTAGTATACTGTCTGAAACATCACTGTTCTTCAATGTTAAGATGTTAAGCTATATAAAAAATAAGATATGAAAATTATCTGACAAAAACAAACATAAAATGTCTACTTCAAATATTTTTGTGGGCTGTCTTTGAGCGGAGAGATGTTAATCAATTTGTTATGTCTTATTTTTTATTATTGCTAGCTATTAAACCTAAGAAAAATTTACTACAGTTAAAAAATTATACAAGGCTTTCATGGAAAGAGCAATTTTTCGTTGAAAATAGGTGATACATTTTCCTGTTGCCTCATTTTCTTTTATTAGTCCAGAGCTTTTTCATGGCATTTTTCATTTCAGCATTTCTCAGAGTATAGATTAGAGGGTTCAACATAGGAGTGATAATTGTGTAAAACACAGTCAAGGATTTATCAATTGGTAAGGTGGAAGGAGGTCTCACATACATAAAAATACAGGGCACAAAAAAGAGGACCACCACAATGATGTGGGAACCACAGGTGGACAAGGCTTTGTGCCTCCCTTCCTGATTAAGATTCTTCAGGGAGTGCAGGATGACCCCATAGGAGAGGAGTAAGAGCATGAAAATGACCACACAGATCGCCCCATCATTGGCAACCACTGTGAGGCCAATAATGTAGGTGTCAATGCAAGCAAGTTTCAACAAGGGATACATGTCACAGATGAAGTGGTCAATGACATTGGGGCCACAGAAAGGAAGGCTGTAAACAAAGAGAAGTTGAACTACAGCATGTAAAAACCCACCAACCCAGGCCAGGAGAAGAAGCATAACACACACTCGCTGACTCATGATGGTCAAATAATGCAAGGGTTTGCAGATGGCCACATAGCGGTCATAGGCCATGACCACCAGAAGTAAAATCTCAGCACCACCAAATAAGTGTCCTATAAAAAGTTGTGTCATGCAAGCTTGGAAGGAAATGGTTTTCTTTTCATAGAGTAAATCTATGATCATATTTGGGGTGACTGTAGTAGAATAAACAGCATCCATAAATGATAAGTAGCCAAGAAAGAAGTACATAGGGGCATCCAGGGTTGGACTGAACACCACAGTCAGGACAATGAGTAGGTTGCCTACCATGGTCACAGTGTAGATGAGCAAGAACACAAAAAATAATATTTTCTGACCCTGGACACTCTGAGTGAGTCCCAAGAGGACAAACTCAGTTACATTTCTGCTTTGTTCCATAGATTTTTCTATATTTCATATTTCAGAGCTCAGGACAGATTAGCTATAAATATAATTCTTACAAATGGCTGCCTGAAAAATTGAGATAATGCATTTACTTATTGAACCAACAGGCAGTATGGTTATTATGTTCTATTACTTTCAGAGATTATAATACCAGCCTGATTAAAATATCCTAACTTCAACAATATTAAAAGGAGGAGGCAAGTGATTAGTCAGTGAAGTTCTACAGATACTACATCTTCTAATGTTTAACATATTACCAAACAATGCTTAGAGAACTTAATCAATTGAACCTATTAATTTAGAGATTTAGAAATACCTGCCCTTTAAAATATCCCCAGATAGAGATATTTGAAGTTGGTTTCCAGGAACACTTGATATTAGAGAAAGTAAGTCTATTCTGGATCTTTATAATTTTAAACTATGTGGAAAAAGGACACATTACAAAATACATGAGTTTTCACAGCTAGAACTAGCTTTCAGTTTGAAAGCTAATTAAATTGTACATATAGTTAATACCTTACACAAAAATAAAAATTGATTAAAGACTCAATAAAAAAAGTAAAGCAAGATTTACTTCATATTTACATTACAGCTAGTAAAGAAGATGATTTTCTCCATTCTAATGGTAGAAAAATCTTCTTAATAAATCACTGAAATTCCAAACAGGTGTCTTAGAATTTTTCCATTATTTTTAAGGATTTAGGAAAAGATACCACAACATCAGTAGACATAGGTAGTTATTGGAAATCATTTACATTTTATAAGGTATAATTAGAAATAATATCTAAAATAGGCAAAGATCTTTAAAGACTCAACTAATAAAATATAAATTAAATATAAAATAAATGAATTAAAAACAAGCAATTAAAAAAGAACACATCTAAATGGCAAATGCACATATGGTTGGATGCTGCAGCTCATCTGTGAAGAGAAAAATAGGAATTGAAGTAATAGCTTGCTTATAACAGTATTATTTTGGGTTCTTTAAAGCCACCTGGTCAAGTTCTAAAGATGCTATATCATCTTCTAAATTTTAAAAATGTTAAGTACACTTGAAGTTAATTTCTAGGTACATTTGATGTTAGAGAAGGTAAATCTGTTCTGGATTTTCAAAATTTGAAAGTATTCTAAAAGAATATTACATAATAAAACTGATTTCTAAATATTTTAGTAATAGCAAAGGACTCCTGATTTGGCTGATCAAGAGAATCAGATAGGAGAACTTTTAAAGGACTGAATTCTCAGCCCACCAGTGTACTGCTGCAAAATGGAAAACCTAGTTCAGAATCTTGTTTCTCAATACACTTCTTAAGTTACCTGCATAAGGAGAAAGACTTTCAATTAATGTTCTGGGCTCTGGTGGCTTCTTCTTTGTCCTTGAGGCACTGATGCCATCTCTGGGAACACAGAGAGCAAGATACATGCAGCATCACTGGACCTTGAACTGAACATTTTTCATGTTTGTAGAAAATCAGATTTATTTTCAGTCTTTCAGAAAAATATTATTCTTCAAATTGCTGGAATTTTCAGAATGAATCAAAATGTCCTGTTGCCCAAAGAAATTTGATTCTTGATTGTAAGCAGAGATTTAAAATATTTATTTCTGGCAGAATTTCTCCTTTTAAAAAACAAATGTTAAATCAACATTTTGAGTAGAGAGAAAATTGTAAGTTCTGTGTGAATTTTCAAATAAAAATTGCTCTTTTTTGTTTTATAACAATAAAAGTGAAACAGAGCAATAACGTTTACCACATTATCATTCTCGACTAGTTATACTATTCTGTCTTCATTCAGTATTTCTGGATTTTGTGTTTTCTGAAAGATGGAGAATAATTTCATACGCATACTTTATATGCATGCATTTATTATGTTTTTGAGTCCATCATTTTAATTCATGAAGAAGTCAGTCATGTGAGCACTGGTATAGGCTAATACTTTCAGAGCTAAGGGCAATTGTCTGTAAACACTTTATCTACCTTTAAACTACACCACATATAATTGAGGCATTCAATTGGTGCATCTCCAAGAGTGATTCTTTTCTAATTATATTCACTGGGACCTTAATCACAATTTTGACAATAGACTCTACCTCCAGAGGTGCCACGAGATCACCAAGCAGATCTAGACTTAGAGAACTCTTTTGGAGGAAAAGCATAAAATAAAAAATTGAGGTCAAGCCACCAAAAGGGAAAAGTTCAATCTAAATAGAAATGAAATATGTAGAAACTTCTCTTTTAAATCATGACCTTCAAAGTCAGCAAATCTGTTGAAGTTCATTCTTTGTCTTTGCACATGACATTTGATCTGATTTCCAGAAATGATGAATGGCAACTTCAGAACAAGTCATTTAAAACTTATTTCTATTACAGATGAAATTGTCAATAGAATCTGTATTTGTGTGAGAGTGAAGAAAGGAAAAAAAGGGACTCTTCTATTTATCTCAAAGTGCTGCTCATGAAGACTCAATTCAGCAATATAAACAGCACATGAGTGCTTAGTCATTCAGTTGTGTGTGACTCTTTGCCACCCTTTGGACCATAGCCCATCAGGCTCCTCTGTACATGGGATTCTCCAGGCAAGAATACTGGAGTGGGTTGCCATGTCTTTCTCCAGGGGATCTTCCTATCCCAGGGATTGAACCTACTTCTCTTATGTCTCCTGCATTGGCAGACAGGTTCTTTACCATTAGTGTCACCTGGGAAGCCACAGAAAATATACATATATATAATTCAATTGGAAGTTTATAACTAAAATGTAACATTTTCCAGATGCTTATGAATTAAACAACATATCTAAATTGCTAGTGTATAATTTTGACAAATAAAATTTCAATAGGAATATAATGGCATATATGTAGAAAAGATATATGTAAGATATTTATGAAGAATATATAAACTATATGCTGTGTTATATATATATACATATGAATTGACTTGAGGCAGCTAAAGAAGTGGTTAGACATTTATAGCTTTAAAGGCAAGTATTAGAAGACAAGATATATTAAGAACTGAACTAAGCTTCACTGTCAGGAAATTAGAAAAAGAAAAGCAAAATATGCATGGATAATATGGTAAAGTGGAAACAGTAAACATTAGACAGAAATCATTGAAATAAATATTAATTGAAAAATAGGGAAAATCTGTGAATGCAGAAATTGCCTCTTTGAAAGTTTGATAAAATTGATAAGCTCCTAGTAAAATGAGTTAAGAGAAAAATAATAGGAAAAACAAAATGTCAATTGTTTGAAATTGAATTGAAATTCAATCAATTGAATTTAAAATGCAAAGACTGTCTTCACTGAAGATTTTACTAATCTTAGAAAGATGAGAGAAAATATGATAAATGAACTTATGACAATATACTTGCCAATTAAAAGAAAATGGGCTACTGCTATGAAAAACACAACTTTCTCAAAACAGTGAGAAAAATAATGAAAAACAGGAATAATCTAATACTCCAGAAAAATGAGACTTCCCTGGTGACTCAGATGGTAAAGCGTCTGCCTAGAATGCGGGAAACCTGGGTTCAATCCCTGGATTGAGAAGATCTTCTGGAGAGGGGAATGGCAACCTACTCCAGTATTTTTGCCTGGAAAATCCCATGGACAAAGGAGCCTGGCAGGCCACCAGTTCATGTGGTCACAGAGTCAGACACGACTGAGCGACTTCACTTTGTTTCCAGAAAATTAATTCTTACAATCCTTCCCCTCTCAAAATGAAATTCTAGTTTCATATAGCTTTGCAAATAAATTATATATTAAAATTAATCAAGAAATAGCACCAGTCCTATATTATCACTTTCAGAGATGACCAGAAATTATACTTCCCAAGTCATTTCATGCAGGCAGCATTGCTGTTACACCAAAATGAAACAAGGGCATCTCAAGGAAAATAGTGAGATCAATATCTCACATTAACCTAGAGAGAATTCTGAACATAATAATAAGTTTGATTCTTTTGAATGTTTTCTTTTTGGATTATTTTCCTTGCTGTTATAGTTTATGAGGCAACTACAGAGGAGCGCTCAGTCTTGAGCTAATTATGTCCTACTACTTCCTTCATATTCATAAAGGATCATATTTATGATGCACAGTCTCCATCATATTCAACCCACTGCACAGGCCCTGTGCATTATGAAGCTTTCCAGCTGGCGAAAATAAGTGTTCTTTCTGGTTCAGTGTGAGCAACAAGCTATCCTCTCTCTAATCCATCTGGATAAGTCTTTCCCCAGCCTGGTGTAGTCTCCTCAAATGCATGAATAATTGAGGGAATGCTATCCAGATCTCCAGCCTTTCCTCCCTCAGTCTCTCTGAATCTCTTTCACTGTATCCCAGGTCTATCAGTCTATCATTTGCAATATTCTATCATCACTGTTCTAGCCGCCTTTGTCTCCTCAGAGCCTCAGCTTCATTTCTTACACTCAGGGGACGATTCCACTCCACAGGGGAATCTGCCTGACCCAGGCATTGAAACCCAGTGTCCTGCATTGCAAGCTGATTCTTTACCATATGAGCCACCAGGGAGGCCCTGACTGTGATAAGTTTGGAATGCTACTCAGTAATGAAATGAACTACTGACAAACGGTAATCTGTATAAATTTCAAATGCATTCTACTGGGCACAAGAAGAGATATTTAAAAGACTAGATATTAGACATGATCTCACATATGGAAAATCCAAAAATTGCATCAAAAATTATTAGAACTAAGAGATAAATTAAAGAAGCTTGCAGGATACAAAATCAACAAAAATTAGCTAGGTTTGCATATACTAACAATGATTATTGGAAATAATTTTAATTTTGTATATAATCCCATATACACTAGCATCAGAAAGAATAAAATACTTAGGTATTCATGTGAAGTGATGGATGCATAAATCAACTTGATTTTTGTAATCATATCACAGTATATTTGTATATAAAATACTGACTTAAAACTTAGCACTCATAAATCTTAGATCATGGCATCGAGTTCCATTACTTTATGACAAATAGATGGGAGAAAAAGTTGAAACAGTGACAGATTTTATGTTTGTGAGCTCAAAATCATTGTGGATAGTGACTGAAGGTATGAAATTAAAAGACACTTGCTCCTTGGAATAAAAGCTATGACAAACCCAGGCACTGTATTAAAAAGCAGAGACATTACATTCTGAACAAAAGTCCTTAGAGTCAAAGTTATGTTTTTTCTAGCAGTCATGTATGGATGTGGCAGTTGGACCATAAAGAAGGTGGAGAGCCAAATAATTGATGCTGCCAAATTGTAGTGCTAGAGAAGACATTTGAATGTCCCTTGGACAGTAAGAAGATAAAATCAATCCTAAAGGAAATCATTGAAAGGAGTGATGCTGAAGCTGAAACTCTGATACTTGGCCACCTCATGCGAAAAGTTGACTCATTGGAAAAGACCCTGATGATGGGAGGGATTGGAGGCAGGAAGAGAAGGGGATGAAGAGGATGAGATGGCTGGATGGCATCACTGACTCGATGGACATGAGTTTGGATGCACTCCGGGAGTCAGTGATGGACAAGGGAGGCCCGGCATGCCACGATTCATGGGGTCACAAAGAGTCGGACACGACTGAGCAACTGAACTGAACTGAAGGGAAGTCAATCGTGATTATTTATTGAAGGACTGATGCTGAAGAGGAAGCTCCAATACTTTGGTCACCTGATGTGAAGAGAAACTCATTGTAAAAGACTCTGATGTTGGGAAAGATTGAGGGCAAGAAGAGAAAGGGGTGACAGAGGGTGAGATGTTTGGATGGCATCAGTGACTCAATGGACATGAATTTGAGCAGATTCCTGGTGGTAGTGAGGGCCAGGGAAGCCTGGAGTGCTGTAGATCATGGGATCACTAAGAGTCAGACGTGACTGAAAGACTGAATAACAACAACAAAAATTATGAAATTGTACAGCTTTACATACAACTCTAATTTACCAATTATACCTCAATAAAATGGGGTGGGAGAGGAAGGCTAGGACATTCTCAGTTCAGTTCAGTTGCTCAGTCATGTTTGACTCTGTGACCCCATGTACTACAACATGCTAGGCTTCCTTGTCCATCATCAACTCCCAGAGCTTGCTTAAACTCATGACCATCAAGTCAGTGATGCCACACAATTTCCAGTGAGTCAGTTCTTCGCATCAAGTGGCCAAAGTATTGGAGTTCCAGCTCCAGCATCAGTCCTTCTACTGAATATTCAAGACTGATTTCCTTTAGGATTGACTGGTTTGATCTCCTTGCAGTGCAAGGAACTCTAAAGAGTCTTTTCCAGCACTACAGTTCAAAAGCATCAATTATTCAGTGCTCAGCTTTTAGGGTCCAACTCTCACATCCTAGAAAAGACAAAGAATGGAAATAGATCAGGGTTTTCCAAGACCTGGAGTGAAAGAAGGAGGTGATACCAAAGGGAATGGGTAAATTTTTATTGATTTAAAATGATAATTTGTAAGACATTATGCATATTTATTGATATGGTGGCTACCCAACTGTATGTATTTGTCAATACTTGGATAACTTTAACTAAAAAGAATGAAAGATATACTATGAACATTATGCTGCTGCTAAGTCACATCAGTCGTGTCTGACTCTGTGTGACCCCATAAATGGCAGCCCACCAGGCTCCCCCATCCCTGGGATTCTCCAGGCAAGAACACTGGAGTGGGTTGCCATTTCCTTCTCCAATGCATGAAAGTGAAAAGTGAAAGGGAAGTCGCTCAGTCATGTCTGACTCAGCGACCCCATGGACTACAGCCTACCAGGCTCTTCTATCCATGGGATTTTCCAGGCAAGAGTACTGGAGTGGGGTGCCATTGCCTTCTCTGATGAAGATTATATCTTATGTAAAAATGGAAGCAAAAATAATTCTTACACTGAAACATCAGACAACTGGAAGATGTAATAGAAGACAAAATCCTATTCACAATAGTGCAAAAAAAATTAATTCAAAAAAATAGTAGCAAAATTCAAAAAGACTAAATCTACAAAGATCAGAGAAGAAGACTTGTTAAGCGGAAATATCTACCCAGTTTACAGATAAGAATTCTCTTCAATAAGGTATGATTTTTTGAATCAAATCTTACTGAAAATGCTATCTAAATGTAGCTTTTACCAGCCTACCTAGTTGAATTTTAGCTTAAAACTGTAAGTATGGAAAAATAAGAGCTACCCTGGCAGCTCAGATGGTAAAGAATCTGCCTGAAATACTGAAGACTCAGGTTCGATCCCTGGGCTGGAAAGGTCCCCTTGAGAAGGGAATAGCTACCCACTCAAGTTTTCTTGCTGAAGAATTCATGGACAGAGGAGCCTGGCAGGCTGTAGTCCATAGGGTCACAGAGAGTTGGACAGGACTGAGCGACAAACACACACATACACAACACACACAGAAGATTAAACATAGTTCTGATAAGGAATAGTAATGAATGACTCCTAGGCTTATGAGGCATCACAGTGTATTTTAAATCAAATGCAGTCATGTTACATATTAAATGGTATATGAGTAAGGAGATCACTGGCGATTAATAACACCCTGTTTGTTTTAATTCAAACATGTCATATTGTAGAATACAAAGTTGAAATATCAAATTGTGAGGGAAAATAATTAAGAATCTATACAAATGGCTATCATCAAAAATGATTAAAATGCAGTGCCTACTTAATTCCTTACATAAAAGTATATAGCTCAAACACTTAAACATTAAGTAAAAAAAAAGACTTTAAAATGTTGAAAAATATGCAAGAATATGTTGATAACATTTTAATAGGAAAGTTCCTTTAGCAAGACATAAAAAATTGACAGATTTCATAATATAAATGTAAAAATAATTCTACATGACCAAAAATATTTTGCACAATATAGAAACAAAAAGTCAAATCAAACAATGGTAAATTGGAAAAAAATCATAATCAACATGCCTGGTAAATGGGATAACTTCCTTGATATTTAATTAAATCATGAAAATCAGTATCAAACAAGATCAGTAGTCAAATAAAGTGCATAAAGTGCATTCACTGACAAGCCATGAAAAGAAATACATGAGACTAAAAATATGAAGAGGTGACCAAATTTGAATCTTAATTTGTAATTAAACTATATGAATGCAACACAATATCATTAACCAGACTCTCATAACTAAAAATGTTTAGCCTGTACTGGTGGTTGGCAATGTGGTCAAATATATATTTGCCAGAATGAGGGAAGTAGGGAGTGTGATTGAAGTCATGGATGGCATTTTATCAATAAATATAAACATCAATAGTTTAAATACACATACTTATTGACTCAACAATTCCACTTCTAGGAACTCATATTTAGAAAATTTCATAAAGACTTTATTGCAGAATTACTTGTCAGAGGAAAACATGAAGATAATTGAATACATTAATTTTAATGTATAGAATGGTATACAAAGGTCTTGAATAGACATAGTAGTAAAATACACATGTATACACAGAGATATAATCACAAACATACATGAAAATATACTTGTTTGTGCAATGATTTTTACTTGAGTAAAGATAGGAATAGAGTAACTGCATGTGAAACAATTGGGAGAATCTGGATTGGGATGGGAAAGAAGTTTATCTTACCTATTCCATTTTGCATGGATTCTATTTTTCATAATTACTTTTTTCCATTATATTTTTTGTTTTCTACTTAAAGAGTAAAAGACTACATTAAAATGTCCTGTGTAACACAAATGAAATTGAATAAAGAGAATGGTCTATATAATATGAAATATTCTATCTGGTGCAATTAAAAAAAATAAAGATAAATTAAAACTCTAAGAATAAAACTAAAAATGGGAAAATAATAAAAAGTAAATATAAAAATTAAGTAAATTTTAGTGGAACTGTATAAAAATTAATTGATTAGTCCATTGCATCCTATTTAGTGAGTTTCTATTGTAAGTGCATTCTACGGTGTGGTGTTGAAACAAACATTATAGAGTTTACATTCTAGCAGGGAAATAGTTACTAATAATGCTGAGGGTGATGCTAGCTATAGATGTGTTATATATGGATTTTCTTATGTCAAGGTACATGCCTTCTTTTTCCAATTTGTTGAAAGATTTTTTTACAAAATGATGTTGAATTTCTATGTGATAATTAACAACTCAAGGAAAAATTAAGAAAATTATTCCACATAAAAAGCATCAAAAAATAAAATATTTAAGTAAACTTAATGAAAGAAACAAGTCTTGTAAACTGAAAACTACAAAAGGTTATGGAGAGATATTATGGAACAAACACAAATATGAAAAGACATTTATGATCTGGGACATTTAAAATTATTAAGCTGTTAATATTATCTCAAGTGATCTACAGATCAAAATAGCAATATTGATTTTGCAGAAACAGAAAAACCCATGCTAAAATTCACATGTAATCCCAAGGACTCAAAATTGCCAAAACAATCTTGAAAATAATAAAGCTGGGGGTCTCATAATTCCTGACTCTAAAACATACTATACAAAGAAATGGTAATCATGGCACCAGTATTCTAATAAAGATGGACAGTGGACTAATGGAATAAAATAGAAAGTTTAGTAATAAACCTTTGTATATGTCTTTAGATCATTTTCAACAAGGGTGCCAAGAGTATTTAGTGGGGAAAAGATATATAAAGTATTTATATACATATTTATATATAAGTATTTATAAAGTATTTAGTGGGGAAAACAAGTTATAAAAAGGCAATCACAAAAAAACAATTATCATATGATTTCACTTACATGAAGCACTTAAAGCAGTCAGAGTCATAATGGGACTCCATGTGCTTAAATGGAGAATTTTGTTTAATGACTGAAATTTCAGTTTGGGAAGTTGGAAAAGTTTAGGAGATGGATAGTGGTAATGTTTGCATAACAAGTATGTGTCACTTTAAAATGATTAAAATTGTAAATTTTGTTATGTATGTTTTACTAAGTCATGTCCATCTCTGCTGACCCCATGGGTCTGCAGCAGGTCAGGCTTCCCTGTCCTTTTTTGATCTCCTGGAGTTTGCTCAAAGTCATGCTCATCAAGTTTGTGATTCTATCTAACCATCTTATCCTCTGTCATCCCCTTCTCCCCCTGCCTTCAATCTTTCCCAGAATCAGGGTATTTTCCAATGAGTTGGCTCTTTGTATTAGGTGGCCAAAATATTGGAACTCCAGCTTCAGCATCAGTCCTTCCATGAATAATTGGGGTTGATTTCCTTTAGGGTTGGCTGGTTTGATCTCTTTACTACCCAAGGGACTCCCAAGAGTCTTCTCCAGCAACACATTTCAAAAGTATCAATACTTTGACACTCAATTTTCTTTATGTATATATAACCACAATTTTCAAAATAAATGTAAGGGACTTCCCTGGTGGTGCATTGAATGGGAATTCGCCTGCCAGTGCAGGGGACATAGGTTCAATCCCTGGTCTGAGAAAATTCCACATGCTGCAGAGTGATTAAGCCCATGCTCCATAACCACTGAGCACAGGCTCTAGAGCCTGAGAGGCATGACTTGAAAGCTGCACGTCACAACTACCAAAGTCTGCATACTCCAGGATCCTCTAGCCACAACTAATGAGCCCCGGTGCTGCAATTACTGAAGCCCAGGCACCCTAGAGACAGCAAGTCACAACTACAGAACCCTCAGGCTGCAACTATCGAAGCCCGTGCACCTAGAGCCTGCGGTTCTCAGCAAGAGAAGCCACAGAAATGAGAAGCCCATGCACCACAACTAGAAAGCAGCCCCAACTCTCCACAACTATAGAAATCCCGCGTGCATCAACGAAGACCCAGTGCAACCAATAACTAAATAAAACAGTGTATGTGTTAGTTGCTCAGTCATGTTCAGCTCTTTGCAACCCCATGGACTGTAGCCCACCAGGCTCAACTGTCCATGGGATTCTCCAGGTAAGAATACTGGAGTGGGCTGTGCTCCATGTCAAAAAAAAAAAAAAAAAAAAAGAAAAGAAAAGAAAGAAAGAAGTCAGTTTCTAAAAAGGAAAAAAAAAAAAACATAAAACCTAAGGTGACTTCACTAATTGGTTTATGATGGGAATATAAACTATAGCTAAATAACTCAAAGCATATGCAAATATCACTGGCTTTAGATAAACTTGAGTAACTTGTTTAAGAGGTAAATATGTCAATCCAATGGCAAAACCACTAAATTAAATTTTCTATTTTTTATTTTTATTTTATATTAGAGTACAGCTGATCAACAATATGTTAGTGTCAGGTGTAAGGCAAAGGGACTGAGTTATACATATATATGTATCTATTGTATCAAATTATTTTTCCATTTAGATTACTACAAAATATTGATAATAGTTCCCTGTGTTATAGAGTAGGCCCTTGTTGATTACCTATTTTAAATATACTAGTTTGTATTGTCAATATCCAAGTATTATGTAATCAACTTGAGCAGCCTGCCAGGCTCCTCTGTCCATAGAATTTTTCAGGCAAGAATACTAGAGTGGGTTGCCACTGTCTGCTCCAGGGAATCTTCCCAATCCAGGGAGCAAACCCAAATTTCTTGCATCTCTTGCATTGGCAGGTGGATTCCTTACCACTAGTGCCACCTGAGGTTGTAATAAGTCATAATAAAATAAACATGTTTGCATTTCAGAAAAAAAGAAATCTCTAAAACTGTATCCTAACACATTTTTTCTTTTTTTTTTAACTTTCTGTAGATGTTTATTCTACTTCATGTAACAAAGCTATGAAGTTCCATGTTTAAATGTACAGTGATATAATACTTTGCAATATAAAATAAAATTTACAGAAATTTCTGTCAAGTAAACCTAACGAAACACATTTGATTTTTTACATTTGGTTGTATTTAAATTAGAAAATTTTTGTTTTGTTCATGTAAAAAAAAACAAAAAACCTTCACATCACATTAGATGTTGGAACTTGTCACCACTTTAATGTAACTTAACCTACTGATAGGGTCTGTAACACCCACAAATTACCCAAACTGCCAAGTTCTCAATGTTCTCACAGCTTAAACGTTTGTGCCAGAAAGGGAAGAATCTGTAGTGATGTACAATGGAATAGACTCCAAAGAACAAAGGAAATTCGCTAACTTTACATTTGCAAAATTAAGTTTATGAAAATATAAAAAAAATTATCAAAGTATATTTATACAGTCAAATAAATTAGCAAATTTTCCTCTACTTTCCACTTCAGAAATACTTGGAAACACATGACGAGAAGCAGCTTACTGTGCTTCACGGTGAAAAGCATTCTAATTTGCAGTTTTTGAGCTAATTGTGCTATTTTCACCTCAGGCATTATACAAATATTTTTCCATTTCAAGGACAAATGCTGAGATTTATCACCTGACAAGGACAGTAGTGTGGAGCTAGTGCACTTTACATGAGACAAGAAAGAGCTGCTCATGTGGTAAAGTCCAACCAAACTCTGTTCCTGATTATTCAAGTCAAAGAACGCCCCCCCCACCCCCAGCCCCACCTTTTGAATTGCACTTAATTGATTTTTTTACTTTCTTTAGACTGGTAAAATTTAAATCTTTTAAACCAAATGTTATTGAAAATTCAACAGTTTCTATTCAGATGTTGCTTTTAATGTTTTTTAGGAAAGAAAAAGTGTAAGGCAATACATAAATGATATCTGTCTCTTATACACATCTCCCCCACCCCCAGCCCCACCTTTTAAATTGCACTTAATTGATTTTTTTACTTTCTTTAGACTGGTAAAATTTAAATCTTTTAAACCAAATGTTATTGAAAATTCAACAGTTTCTATTCAGATGTTGCTTTTAATGTTTTTTAGGAAAGAAAAAGTGTAAGGCAATACATAAAAACTGAGCAAAACTAAGAAATGTTTTGTTTCCTGGTTGAAATTTGTAATTCAAATTTCTTTGTAATGAGAGAAAGATGCATCTGTTAAGTTTGGCATTTCTCAACCATCCAAGGTTAGCTGACAGCCATGCACAGAAACCCGTGGCCACCAGGTCCAAACCCTGTGAAAACAGACTCTGGAAACAGACACACAGGTGAGATGTCAGGAAATGTATGGCTCTAACAGCCACTAAACTTCCTCAGAATTTACAACAGTCAAGTTATTAGAAAAGATAACTTTATAATCTGGGAAAGCAATATGCTTTTGTAGGTATGTTCCCATTTCAGGACATTTAAATGGAAATGTTAAGAGTTCTTAGTTTTTTGTTTCTAAAAAAGCATCGAAATTGTAAAGGTGTGAAATTTTGTAAGAAACCATTATACACAAAATTAGGGTAACATTTCAAGTCCATAAGGTTCTTTTTGTGCATGAGCCCCCAGTTCTTTACAAGACCATCTGCTCAGCAGGGAATGTGGCTCCCGCAGGGCCCTAGGTCTGGGCAGTGAGTGCAGCAGCCCGAGGGGCCTCGGTCTTGGGGTCCCAGGGCCGCTCCGGGCTCCGGCTGTGGTCCCTCTGGCGCTCCTGCTCCCGGGCCTTGTCACTGTCACGGTCCCTGCTGCGGGACCTCTCCCAGTCTCACCTGCAGTCATGGTCCTGGTAAATGAATAAAAAATATTGATTGAAAGCACCAGAATGCAACTAAGGTATCGATAGAGGTTCACCAAGACTGAATTCAAGGTAGCCGTCTTCCTGAAAAGCTATTTGCCTTTATTATCTTTAGCTTGTAGAGCCTGATCAGAGAATAAGATCTGGAATTTGTGTTGTTTCCACTGAGCTGGTGCAGTGGACATTGAAGTTTAAGGATACCACAGGAATTAAGAGGAGAGGATGGCAGATAAATGGAAGGATCAAAGTTGATTTGGGTCTTCTGTATACAATCACTCAAAAGGAATTTACCAATTCCTGAGTTGGACATGCCCAGAGTAAAAGGTTAAAAACAACAAAGTAAAACAGCTACTAAGAAAGAAAAGTGAATTATCACATTATCAGCTTGAATAAATAAGTCATAGAACGCTATCATCAATGCTATGACACATAATGAAGAATCAGGCAATTCCAGCCATTATCTGAATATTCACACAGTGCTAAAAGTCACATCACAGGTGTATATCAAACTGAAATCAGAGAAAACTTCCCAAAGGAAGCAATGCTTCAGCTTTTTTTTTTAATGAGAAAATTAAAAAAATGGGAAGAAAATTCCATGAAAAGGATCACCATTTATAAAGTCACAAATATGTAATACCTATGACTCTCTAAAGGTAATTTATATAATCAATGTGAGTAGACTAAACTATAAATAGAAGATCCCTGTCTTTAATTGTCTCAGACCTCAAGATACATCTTAGGTCTTTAGGTGGATATTTCCCTTTTCCTGACTAATAAACGCTACAGTAGTCTAATTTTGTGTCTTCAGCCCCCCCACCACTTAATTTTCAAATTTATATATGCAACATCTCTAGTTTTTAACATCCAGTTGATTGGTAATCTAGTATTTATAAAACTAGCTTTTAAATTTTTCATGAAAAACATAAGCACTCCCTATCATGGTCAAGAAAACATTTCAAAATGCAATATTTGAATACAATCTCAAAAACGACAGAATGATCTCTGTTCATCTCCAAGGCAAATCATTCAATATCACAGTAATCTAAGTCTATGCCCCAACCAGTAACACTGAAGAAGCTGAAGTTGACGGTTCTATGAAGACCTACAAGACCTTTTAGAACTAACACCCAAAAAAGATGTCCTTTTCATTATAAGAGACTCGAATGCAAAAGTAGGAAGTCAAGAAACACCTGGAGTAACAGGCAAATTTGGCCTAGGAATGCAGAATGAAGCAGGGCAAAGACTAATAGAGTTTGGCCAAGAAAATGCACTGGTCATAGCAAACACCCTCTTCCAACAACACAAGAGAAGACTCTACACATGGACATCACCAGATGGTCAACACTGAAATCAGATTGATTATATTCTTTGCAGCCAAAGATGAAGAAGCTCATTACAGTCAACAAAAACAAGACCAGGAGCTGACTGTGGCTCAGATCATGAACTCCTTATTCCCAAATTCAGACTTAAATTGAAGAAAGTAAGGAAACCGCTAGACCATTCAGGTATGACCTAAATCAAATCCCTTATGATTATACAGTGGAAGTGAGAAATAGATTTAAGGGCCTAAATCTGATAGATAGAGTGCCTGATGAACTATGGAATGAGATTCGTGACATTGTACAGGAGATAGGGATCAAGACCATCCCCATGGAAAAGAAATGCAAAAAAGCAAAATGACTGTCTGAGGAGGGCTTACAAATAGCTGTGAAAAGGAGAGAGGCAAAAAGCCAAGGAGAAAAGGAAAGATATAAGCATCTGAATGCAGAGTTCCAAAGAATAGCAAGAAGAGATAAGAAAGCCTTTTTCAGAGATCAATGGAGAGAAATAGAGGGAAAGAACAGAATGGGAAAGACTAGAGATAAAAACATCTATTTCTGCTTTATTGACTATGCCAAAGCCTTTGACTGTGTGGATCACAATAAACTGTGGAAAATTCTGAAAGAGATGGGAATACCAGACCACCTGACCTGCCTCTTGAGAAATCTGTATGCAGGTCAGGAAGCACACTTAGAACTGGACGTGGAACAACAGACTGGTTCCAAACAGGTAAAGGAGAACATCAAGGCTGTATATTGTCATCCTGCTTATTTAACTTATGTGCAGAGCACATCATGAGAAACGCTTGCCTGGAAGTAACACAAGCTGGAATCAAGATTGCCGGGAGAAATATCAATCACCTCAGATATGCAGATGACACCACCCTTATGGCAGAAAGTGAAGAGGAGCTAAAAAGCCTCTTGATGAAAGTGAAAGAGGAGAGTGAAAAAGTTGGCTTAAATCTCAACATTCAGAAAATAAAGATTATGGCATCCGGTTCCATCACTTCATGGGAAATAGATGGAAAAACAGTAGAAACAGTGTCAGATTTTATTTTTGGGGGCTTCAATATCACTGCAGATTGTGACTGCAGCCATGAAATTAAAAGATGCTTACTCCTTGGAAGAAAAGTTATGATCAACCTAGATAGCATATTCAAAAGCAGAGACATCACTTTGCCTATTGAGGTCCGTCAATGCTATCGTTTTTCCTTTGGTCATGTATGCATGCGAGAGTTGGACTCTGAAGAAGGCTGAGTGCCGAAGAATTGATGCTTTTGAACTGTGGTGTTGGAAAAGACTCTTGAGAGTCCCTTGGACTGCAAAGAAATCCAACCTTTCCATTCTGAAGGAGATCAACCCTGGGATTCCTTTGGAAGGAATGGTGCTAAAGCTGAAGCTCCAGTTCTTTGGCCACCTCATGCGAAGAGTTGACTCATTGGAGAAAAATCTCATGCTGGGAGGGATTGGGGGCAAGAGAAGAAGGGGATGGCCGAGGATGAGATGGCTGGATGGCATCAAGGACTCAATGGAGGTGAGTCTGAGTGAACTCCGGGAGATGGTGATGGACAGGGAAGTCTGGCGTGCTGTGATTCATGGGGTCACAAAGAGTTGAACACGTTTGAGCGACTGAACTGAAATTCCATATATATGTGTTAGTATACTGTATTAGTGTTTTCTTTCTGGCTTACTTCACTCTGTATAATCGGCTCCAGTTTCATACACCTCATTGGAACTGTTTCAAATGTATTCTTTTTAATGGCTGAGTAATACTCTGTTGTGTATATGTACCACAGCTTTCTTATCCATTCATCTGCTGATGGACATCTAGGTTGCTTCCATGTCCTGGCTATTATGAACAGTGCTGCGATGAACATGGGGGTACACGTGTCTCTTTCAATTCTTGTTTCCTCGGTGAATATGCCCAGCAGTGGGATTGCTGGGTCATTAGGCATTCTATTTGCAGTTTTTTTTAAGGAATCTCCACACTCTTCTCCATAGTGGCTGTACTAGTTTGCATTCCCACCAACAGTGTAAGAGGATTCCCTTTCCTCCACACCATCTCCAGCACTTATTGCTTGTAGACTTTTGGATCGCAGCCATTCTGACTGGTGTGAAATGGTACTTCATTGTGGTATTGATTTGCATTTCTCTGATGATGAGTGATGTTGAGCATCTTTTCATGTGTTTATTTGCCATCCGTATGTCTTCTTGGGAGAAATGTCTATTTAGTTCTTTGGCCCATTTTTTGATTAGGTTATTTATTTTTCTGCACTTGGGCTGCATATGTTGCTTGTGCATTTTTGAGATTAGTTGTTTGTCAGTTACTTCACTTGCTATTATTTTCTCCCATTCCGAAGGCTGTCTTTTCACCTTGCTTACAGTTTCCTTTGTTTTGCAGAAGCTTTTAATTTTAATTAGATCCCATTTGTTTATTTTTGCTTTTATTTCCAGTATTCTGGGAGGTGGATCATAGATGATCCTGCTGTGATTTATGTCGGAGAGTGTTTTGCCTATATTCTTCTCTAGGAGTTTGATAGTTTCTGGTCTTTCATTTAGGTCTTTAATTCATTTTGAGTTTATTTTTGTGGATGGTGTTAGAAAGTGTTCTAGTTTCATCCTTTTACAAGTTTTGATCAGTTTTCCCAGCACCACTTGTTAAAGAGATTGTCTTTAATCCATTGTATATTCTTGCCTCCTTTGTCAAAGATAAGATTTCCATAGGTGTGTAGATTTATCCCTGGGCTTTCTATTTGTTCCATTGATCTATATTTCTGTCTTTGTGCCAGTACCATACTGTCTTGATGACTGTGGCTTTGTAGTAGAGCCTGAAGTTAGGCAGGTTGATTACTCCAGTTCCATTCTTCTTTCTCGAGATTGCTTTGGCTATTCGAGTTTTTTTTTGTATTCCCATACAAACTGTGAAATTATTTGTTCCAGCTATGTGAAAAATACCGATGGTAGCTTNTGGATTTATCTCTGGGCTTTCTATTTTGTTCCATTGATCTATATTTCTGTCTTTGTGCCAGTACCATACTGTCTTGATGACTGTGGCTTTGTAGTAGAGCCTGAAGTTAGGCAGGTTGATTACTCCAGTTCCATTCTTCTTTCTCGAGATTGCTTTGGCTATTCGAGTTTTTTTTTGTATTCCCATACAAACTGTGAAATTATTTGTTCCAGCTATGTGAAAAATACCGATGGTAGCTTGGTAGGATTGCATTGAATCTGTAGATTGCTTTGGGTAGTATACTCATGTTCACTATATTGATTCTTCTGATCCATGAACATGGTATATTTCTCTATCTATTAGTGTCCTCTTTGGTTTCTTTCATCAGTGTTTTATAGTTTTCTATATATAGGTCTTTAGTTTCTTTAGGTAGATATATTTCCAAGTATTTTATTCTTTTCATTGCAGTGGTGAATGGAATTGTTTCCTTAATTTCTTTTTTTTTCCTTTCTCATTATTAGTGAATAGGCATGCAAGGGATTTCTGTGTGTTGATTTTATATCCTGCAACTTTACTATATTCATTGNGCTGGTAGCTTGATAGGGATTGCATTAAATCTGTAGATTGCTTTGGGTAGTATACTCATTTTGACTATATTGATTCTTCCAATCCATGAACATGGAATATTTTTCCATCTATTAGTGTCTTCTTTGATTTCTTTTATCAGTGTTTTATAGTTTTCGATATATAGGTCTTTAGTTTCTTTAGGTAGGTATATTCCTAAGTATTTTATTCTTTTCGTTGCAATGGTGAATGGAATTGTTTCCTTAATTTCTTTTTCTGCTTTCTCATTATCAGTGTATAGGCATGCAAGGGATTTCTGTGTGTTGATTTTATATCCTGCAACTTTACTATATTCATTGATTAGCTCTAATAATTTTTTTTGTGGAGTCTTTAAGGTTTTCTATGTAGAGTATCATGTCATCTGTAAACAGAGAGAGTTTTACTTCTTCTTTTCCAGTTTGGATTCCATTTATTTTTTTTTCTGCTCTGATTGCTGTGGCCAAAACCTCCAGAACTATGTTGAATAGTAGCGGTGAAAGGGGGCACCCTTGTTTTATTCCTGACTTTAGGGAAAATGCTTTCGATTTTTCACCATTGAGAATAATCTTTGCTGTGGGTTTGTCATATACAGCTTTTATTATGTTGAGGTATGTTCCTTCTATTCCTGCTTTCTGAAGAGTTTTTATCATAAATGGATGTTGAATTTTGTCAAAGGCCTTCTCTGCATCTATTGAGATAATCATATGGCTTTTATTTTTCAATTTGTTAATGTGGTGAATTACATTGATTGATTTGCGGATATTGAAGAATCCTTGCATCCCTGGGATAAAGCCCACTTGGTCATGGTGTATGATCTTTTTAATGTGTTGTTGGATTCTGATTGCTAGAATTTTGTTGAGGATTTTTGCATCTATGTTCATCAGTGATATTGGCCTGTAGTTTTCTTTTTTTGTGGCATCTTTGTCAGGTTTTGGTATTAGGGTGATGGTGGCCTCATAGAATGAGTTTGGAAGTTTACCTTCCTCTGCAATTTTCTGGAAGAGTGTGAGTAGGATAGGTGTTAGCTCTTCTCAGAATTTTTGGTAGAATTCAGCTGTGAAGCCATCTGGTCCTGGGCTTTTGTTTGCTGGAAGATTTCTGATTACAGTTTCAATTTCCATGCTTGTGATGGGTCTGTTAAGATTTTCTATTTCTTCCTGATTCTGTTTTGGTGAATTGTACTTTTCTAAGACTTCGTCCATTTCTTCCACGTTGTCCATTTTATTGGCATATAATTGTTGGTAGTAGTCTCTTATGATCCTTTGTATTTCTGTGTTGTCTGTTGTGATCTCTCCATTTTCATTTCTAATTTTATTGATTTGATTTCTCTCCCTTTTTTTCTATTTTTTTAAATTTTATTCTTCTTTTTAATTTTAATTTTTACTTTACAATACTGTATTGGTTTTCCCATACATTGACATGAATCCACCACGGGTGTACAAATGAGAGAGTTAAATAAAATTTAAAGACTTTTTCAAAGAAAGGCAACTTTCCTGCTCCATTGATTGAGCTTCTACAAAAATAGAACTGTGTTATGACCCAGTAATCCCACTGCTGGGCATACACATTGAGGAAACCAGAATTGAAAGAGACATGTGTACCCCAATGTTCATTTCAGCACTGTTATAATAGCCAGGACATGGAAACAACCTAGATGTCCATCAGCAGATGAATGAATAAGAAAGCTGTGGTACATATACACAATGGAGTATTACTCAGCCATTAAAAAGAATACAGTTGAATTAGTTCTATTGAGGTGGATGAGACTAGAGCCTATTATGCAGTGTGAAGTAAGCCAGAAAGAAAAACACCAATATAGTATACTAATGCACATATATGGAATTTAGAAAGATGGTAACAATAACCCTGTATGCGAGACAGCAAAAGAAACAGAGATGTATAGAACAGTCTTTTGGACTCTGTGGGAGAGGGAGACGGTGAGATGATTTGGGAGAATGGCATTGAAACATGTATAATATCATATAAGAAAAGAATCACCAGTCCAGGTTCGATGCAGGATACAGGATGCTTGGGGCTGGTGCACTGGGATGACCCGGAGGGATGGTATGGGGAGGGAGGAGGGAGGGGAGTTCAGGATGGGGAACACATGTACACCCGTGGCGAATTCAAGTTGATGTGTGTCAGAACCCATATATTATTGTAAAGTAATTAGTCTCTAATTAAAATAAATAAATTTAAATTTAAAAATACCATGAAAAGACCATGTGTCTCAGAGTAAAAAAGCTTAAATTCAGTCCACGCCAGGTGTGGGAACCTGAACATGCCAATTCACCTCCCTAAATCCCTATTTCCTTACTCTGTTAGAAAGAAGGAAGGGAACTTATGTACTTGGATTAAAATATTAATAATGTATGAAAAATGTACAACTCTACTGCCAGCACATCAGTCCTTAATAAATAAAGGGTAACATTATCAAAAAAAAAATTGTTTTTCAAGAGAAATTTTTATTTGCTGCCTGCTTGATAAAGTTCTGAATTTTAGTATTATGTGTATTTAAATATATTTTCCATATGCCTTAATTTCCATTGACTGAAATTTGCACATAGTGAATTCTATCCTTTTTTAAAAAATCAATGGATCTTCTACAATATTTGTATTAGTGGGTATTAGACTAAGGTTCGTCTAGTAAAGGCTATGGTTTTTCCTGTGGTCATGTATGGATGGGAGAGCTGGACTGTGAAGAAGGCTGAGGGCCGAAGAATTGATGCTTTTGAACTGTGGTGTTGGAGAAGACTCTTCAGGGTCCCTTGGACTGCAAGGAGATCCAACCAGTCCATTCTGAAGGAGATCAACTCTGGGATTTCTTTGGAAGGAATGATTCTAAAGCTGAAGCTCCAGTACTTTGGCCACCTCATGCGAAGTGTTGACTCACTGGAAAAGACTCATGCTAGGAGGGATTGGGGGCAGGAGGGAGAAGGGGACGACCAAGGATGAGATGGCTGGATGGCATCACTGACTTGATCGATGTGAGTCCACCCCGGGAGATAGTGATGGACAGGAAGGCCTGGTGTGCTGCGATTCATGGGGTTGCAAAGAGTCGGACATGACTGAGCGACTGAATTGAACTGAGGACCTTCTGTAAAAAATATGTTATTTTGTGAGGACTTATGTTCAGATAAAAACTTCATAAAATATAAATATGATCATGATCATAAAAAAAAAAAAAACTTTCAGTGCTTCCCCAGCCATATTACAATCTCACTCTGGTTTTATTTCAAAACAGAGAGAAATCAAAGAACCATGTCCTTTCTAAGATGCAAGCTCAGGGGGAAAGCAGCTCTGAAGCTGCTTGAACCTTGGTGTCAGATAATCACTCATAACTCATCTGCATATCTTTCAGAAAGGAGTTTAATTATCTTCCCTCTATATAAATTTTCGGAGAAAAAACGTTTTTTACCCCCTCCTAAGAAAAGTAATATCTTTGAGCTTAATTTCACCTTGGGGAAGCAGAAGAGAGAGAGAGAGAGAGAAGAAAAAAACAAACAAACATATTTTTTACTTTTTTCATGTAAATAGTTTTTTTTTAATTTTTTAACCCGGTTTTCTGATTTTATAGAGAAATATTTAAAGCACTTAGACCCTAAACACAATGTGCTATCAAGGGAGCTCAATATGTGTGCAGTGGTGTAACTTATGTTCTAATTCACATATTTCTTCTCTTGAACTCCATTGCTCCCCATCCAAGTTCACTGGGGCTAGAGGAAGGCTTAACTTAAACTGCATATTATGATGTCATATTAGATAACATTTTATGTGTACATTTCTGTATGTGTGTGTAGCTTTAGCATAATGAGGTGGAGAAAAGAATTTTTTCCCCAATCACTTTGCCTAATGTCACTAGCTTAGATGAGTAATTCAGGCCTCTCAATGGCAAATTTTCAGGTGTTCATTATCTGGTTGATTACTTCAGTTGGTTAAAAAATAAATTAGAGACATTATACAAGGGAGTCTTTAAAGATTCTGCTTTGCACTTAAGAGCTTACCAGATATGTCCAAGATGTAAGTTTGGAGAGATATTTACTTTCTGTGAGATCCATTTCCATCCCGTGTGTGTGTTATGTTTCTCATCTACCTGGTGTATAAGGAAATAGAGTTTTGTACAGGTACTGCTTTCATGAGTCAGGGAATTGGAGATTATCAAATGATTCATTTCAAGGTAAGAGACTGAGATCAAACCCTGTGATTGTCCTCAATTGGAATCTTCTTTTCCCTAGCATGAAGAAAACTGATTTCTGATAAGCCAGAGAAGTAGACAGAGAGTAAATCAGGTGAACCTGGAGTATTGCTGCTGCTGCTGCTGCTAGGTCGCTTCAGTCGTGTCTGACTCTGTGTGACCCAAGACAGCAGCCCATCAGGCTCCCTCATCCCTGGGATTCTCCAGGTAAGAACACTGGAGTGGGTTGCCATTTCCTTCTCCAATGCATGAAAGTGAAAAGTGAAAGTAAAGTCACTCAGCTGTGTCCGACCCTCAGCGACCCCATGGACTGCAGCCCACCAGGCTCCTCCATCCGTGGGAGTTTCCAGGCAAGAGTACTGGAGTGGGTTGCCATTGCCTTCTCCGGAGCATTACTGCATTGATTGTTAAAAATACAAGGCAGGGAATGTGCCTTGTTCATATCTGTACCTTCCAGAACCATATAGTGGGCAATCAACTGATGGTAGGTTTCATAATAACAATGCCTTCAGCTTAAAAAGCACTTTGAAATGCACCACTGTCTTTAATATTTATTACTTAATACAAATGCCAGTAAATCAAAGCTGGGTATATGATCCTTATTTTGCAAATAAGGAAACAGACTCGGATAATTTAATAGCTCCAAGTCACATATCAGTTCAGTTCAGTTACTCAATTATGTTAAACTGTTTCTGACCCAATGGATTGCATCACACCAGGCTTCCCTGTCCATAGCCAACACTTGGGGCTTGCTCAGATTCATGTCCATTGATTCAGTGATGCAATAAAACCATCTCATCCTCTGTCCTCCCCTTCTCTTCCGGCCTTCAACCTTTCCCATCATCAGAGACTTTTCCAATGACTCAGTTCTTCTCATTAGGTACCAAAGTATTGGAATTTCAGCTTCAGCATCAATCCTTCCAATGAATATTCAGGACTGATTTCCTTTAGGATTGACTTGCTGGATCTCCTTGCAATCCAAAGGACTCTTAAGAGTCTTCTGAAACACCACAGTTGAAAAGCATCAATTCTTATCCATTCATCTGCTGATGGACATCTAGGTTGTTTCTATGTCCTGGCTATTATAAACAGTGCTGCGATGAACATTGGTGAAACTGGAGCCGATTATACAGGTGAAATAAGCCAGAAAGAAAAACACCAATACAGTATACTGACACATATATATGGAATTTAGAAAGATGGTAATGATGACCCTTTATGCAAGACAGCAAAAGAGACATAAATGTATAGAACGGACTTTTGGACTCTGAGGGAGAGGGAGAGGGTGGGATGATTTGGGAGAATGGCTTTGAAACATGTATACTAACATGTAAGAAACGAAGTGCCAGTCTATGTTCGATACAGGATACAGGATGCTTGGGGCTGGTGCATGGGGATGATCCAGAGAGATGATATTGGGTGGGAGGGGGGAGGGAGATTCAGCATTGGGAGCTTGTATACACCCGTGGTGGATTCATGTCAATGTATGACAAAACCAATACAGTATTGTAAAGTAAAATAAAGTAAAATTAAAATTAAAAAAAGACAATCAAATAGAAAATAAAAAAAAAAGAAAAGCATCAATTCTTCAATGCTCAGCTTTCTTTACAGTACAACTTTCTCATCCATACGTGACTACTAGAAAAAGCATAGTTTGATTACATGGACCTTTGTTGGCAAAGTAATGTCCCTGCTTTATAATATGCTGTCTAGGTTGGTCATTGTTTTTCTTCCAAGAAGCAAGCATCTTTTAATTTCATGGCTACAGTCACCACCTGCAGTGATTTTGGAGCCTCTCAAAAATAAAGTCTCTCACTGTTTCCATTGTTTCCCCAACTATTTGCCATGAAGTGATGGGACCAGATGCCAGGATCTTGGTTTTCTGAATGTTGAGCTTTAAGCCAACTTTTTCACTCTCCTCTTTCACTTTCATCAAAAGGCTCTTAAGAGCTTCACTTTCTGCCATAAGGGTGGTGTCATCTGCATATCTGATGTTTCTGATACTTCTCCCAGTAATCTTGATTCCAATTTTTGCTTCAGCCAGCCCAGTGTTTCTCATGTTGTATTCTGCATTTAAGTTAAATAAGCAGGGTGACAATATACAGCCTTGGCATAGTTCTTTGCTATTTGGAAGCAGTCTGTTGTTCCATGTCCAGTTCTAACTGTTGCTTCCTGATCTCCATACACATTTCTCAAGAGGCAGGTCAGGTGGTCCAGTATTCTCATCTCTTTCAGAATTTTCCACAGTTTCCTGTGCTCCATACAGTCAAAGGCTTTCGCATAGTCAATAAAGCAGAGATAGATGTTTTTCTGAAACTCTCTTGATTTTTTGATCCAGCACATGTTGACAATTTGATCTCTGGTTCCTCTGCCTTTTCTAAATCCAGCTTGAACATCTGGAAGATCACAGTTCATGCAATATTGAAACCTGGCTTGGAGAATTTTGAGCATTACTTTACTAGCATGTGAGATACGTGCAATTGTTCAGTAGTATGAACATTCTTTGGCATTGCCTTTCTTTGGGATTGGAATGAAAATTGACCTTTTCCAGTCCTGTGGCCATTCCTGAGTTTCCCAAATTTGCTGTCATATCGAGTGCAGCACGTTCACAGCATCATCTTTCAGGATTTGAAATAGGTCAACTGGGTTTCTGTCACCTCCACTAGCTTTCTTGTAGTGATGCTTCCTAAAGCCCATTTGACTTCACATTCCAGGATGTCTGGCTCTAGGTGAGTTATCACACCGTCATGATTATCTGGGTGATGAAGAACTTTTTTGTAGAGTTTTCCTGTATATTCTTGCCACCTCTTCTTAATATCTACTGTTATGTTTATACTATTTCTGTCCTTTATTGAGCCCGTCTTTGCATGAAGTGTTCCCTTGGTATCTCCAACTTTCTTGAAGAGATCTCTAGTCTTTCCCATTCTATTGTTTTCCTCTTTTTTTCTTTTTGCATTGCTTACTGAGGAAGGCTTTCTTATCTCTCTTTGCTATTCTTTGGAACTCTGCATCCAAATGGGTATATCATTCCTTTTTTCCTTTGCTTTTCACTTCTCTTCTTTTCACCACTATTTGTAAGGCCTCTCCAAACAGCCATTTTGCCTTTATCCATTTATTTCCTTGGGATTGTCTTGATCCCTATTGTCTGTACAATGTCAGGAACCTCTATCCATAGTTCACTGTGCACTCTGTCTATCAGACCTAGTCCCATACATCTATTTCTCACTTCCACTGTATAATCATAAGGAATTTTATTTAGGTCACACCTGAATGGTTTAGTGGTTTTCCCTAGTTTGTTTAATTTCAGTCTGAATTTGGCAAAAAGGAGTTCATGATCTGAGTCACAGACAGCTCCTAATCTTGTTTCTGCCGCCTCTATATACTTCCTCCATCTTTGGCTACAAAAATATAGTCAATCTGATTTCGGTGTTGACTATCTGGTATGTCCTTGTGTAGAGTCTTCACTTGTGTTGCTGGAAGAGGGCGTTTGTTCTGACCAGTGTGTTCTCTTGGCAAAACTCAGCCTTTGCCCTGCTTCATTCTGTACTCCAAGGCTAAATTTGCATGTTACTCCAGGTGTTTCTTGACTTCCTACTTTTGCATTCCAGTCCCTTATAATGAAAAATACATATTTTTGGGGTGTTAGTTCTAGAAGGTCTTGTAGGTCTTCGGAGAACCTTTCAACTTCAGCTTCTTCAGCATTAATGGTAGGGGCATAGACCTGGATTACCATGATATTGAATGGTTTGCCTTGGAATCGAATAGAGTTCATTCTGTCATTTTTGAAAGTTCATCCAAGTATGAATTTCAGACTCTTTTGTTGACTATGATGGCTACTCCATTTCTTCTAAGGGATTCTTGCCCACATTAGTACATATAATGGTCATCTGAGTTAAATTCAACCATTCCAGTTTATTTTAGTTCACTGATTCCTACAAAGTGGATTTCACTCTTGGTATCTCCTGTTTGATCACTTCCAATTTGCCTTGATTCATGGACCTAACATTCCAGATTCCTATGCACTATTGCTTTTACAGCATCAGACCTTGCTTCCATCACAACTGGGTCACATCCACAACTGGGTGCTGTTTCGCTTTGGCTCCTTCTCTTCATTCTTTCTGGAGTTATTTCTCCAATGATCTCCAGTAGCATATTTGGCACCTAACGACCTGGGGAGTGCATCTTTCAGTGTACTATCATTTTGGCTTTTCATACTGTTCATGGGGTTCTCAAGTCAAGAATGCTGAAGTGGTTTGCCATTCCCTCCTCCAGTGGACCACATTTTGTCAGAACTCTCCACCACGAGCTGTCTGTCTTAGGTGGCCCTACACAGCATGACTCATAGTTTAATTGAGTTAGACAAGGCTGTGGTCCATGTGATTAGATTGGTTAGTTTTCTGTGATGTGGTTTTCAGTCTGTCTGACCTCTGTTGGAGAAGTATAAGAGGCTTATGGAAGCTTCCTGATGGGAGAGACTGACTGCAAGGGGAAACTGGGTTTTGTTCTGATGTGGGAAGCCATGTTCAGTAAATCTTTAATCTAATTTTCTGTTGATGGGTGTTGCTGTGCTCCCTCCTTGCTATTTACCTGTGGCCAAAATCTATATGCAGGTCAGGAAGCAACAGCTAGAACTGGACATGGAACAACAGACTGGTTCCAAATAGGGAAAAAAAAAAAAAAAACATCAAGGCTGTATATTATCACCCTCCTTATTTAATCTATAAGCAGAGTACATCATGAGGAATGCTGGACTGGATAAAGCACGAACTGGAATCAAGATTGCTGGGAGAAATATCAATAACCTCAGGTATGCAGATGACACCACTCTTATGGCAGAAAGTGAAGAGGAACTAAAAAACATCTTAATGAAAATGAAAAAGGAGAGTGAAAAAGTTGGCTTAAAAGTCAACATTCAGAAAACGAAGATCATGGCATCTGACCCCATCACTTCATGGCAAATAGATGGGGAAGCAGTGGAAACAGTGGCAGACTTTATTTTTAGGGGCTCCAAAATCACTGCATATTGTGATTGCAGCCATGAAATTAAAAGACACTTACTCCTTGGAAGGAAAGTTATGACCAACCTAGACAGCATATTCTAAAGCAGAGACATTACTTTGTCAAAAAAGGTCTGTCTAGTCAAGGCTATGGTTTTTCCAGTAGTGAAAGGTTGTTGCTGAATCACATGAAGACACTGGGATTCTTGGCCCCCAGAGGAGAATTCAATCAGGGGCCAGAGAGGAGGCTTGATCTCTCAGAGCTTTTGTGCAATTAAGTTTTATTAAAGTATAAAGGAGATAGAGAAAGCTTCTGACATTGGCATCAGAAAGGGGCAGAAAGAGTACCCCTTGCTAGTGTTAGCAATGAAGTTATATACTCTCCAAAGGAATCCAAAGAATGTCTGAAGGTTGTAAAGACCTCACCAGACCTACTCCCATAATTTACATTTTAAGATAACAGAATTAGCCAGAAGGTTTAATCCAGAGACTGTCCTCAGGCAAGATACATTGTTATATAATCCTAAGGAATGTAGAGAAGGAAAAATAAAAAGTTTGTCCTTTCTTCCTCCTTGGAAATTCCAGGCCCCTCTCTCCTTGGGGACCCCTAGACTTCTTATAATCTGCTTAGGAAATGACTCTCTCAGTAGTCATGTATGGATGTGAGAGTTGGACTCTAAGGAAAGCTGAGTGCAGAAAAATTGATGCTTTTGAACTATGGTGTTGGATAAGACTCTTGAGATTCCCTTGGACTGCAAGGAGATCCAACAAATCCATCCTAACGGAGATCAGTACTGGGTGTTCATTGGAAGGAATGATGTTGTAGCTGAAACTCCAATATTTTGGCCACCTGATGCAAAAAACTGACTCATTTGGAAAGACCTTAATTCTGGGAAAGATTGAAGGTGGGAGAGAGAGTGATGACAGAGGATGAGATAGTTGAATGGCATCACCAACTCAATGGACATGAGTTTGACTAAACCCTGGCATTTTATGATGGACAGGGATGCTTGGCATGCTACAGTCCGTGGGGTTGCAAAGAGTCAGACATGACTGAGCGACTGAACTGAACTGAAACTATGGTGGAGGTTATGAAGTTAATGGTGACCTCCTTCAAATGATCCCATGCATGTACTTCTACACTCAGTGCCCTCAACCCTGCAGCAGGCCACTGCCAACACACACCTTTGCTGGAAACTCCTGGACACTCACAGGCAAGTCTGATTCAGTGTCTTGTGGGATCACTGCTCCTTTCTTCTGGGTCCTGGTGCACAAGGTTCTGTTTGTGCCCTCCAAGAGTCTATTTCCCAGTTCCATGTAAGTTCTGGCGACTCTATGTTGGAGTTAATGTCAACCTCCATGAAGGCTTATGCCATACCCAAGTCTGCTGCACCCAGAGGCCCTGTCACTGTGGCAGTCCATTGCTGACCTAATCCTCCACAGGAGATGCTCAAGGACAGTTCTGTCTCAGTCTCTGCAGTGTCCCTGAATCCTGGTGTGCACAAGGTTTGTTTGAGTTTTCTGAGCATCTCTGGCAGGAATGGGGTCTTACTGGGGTTTCTCTGACCTTGGATGTGCTTGTCTTTCAGGTGAGATGGAAGCCATTGAGGTCTTCAGCAGAAGAGTGACTTGTTCTGATTTCTTTTTTTTTTTTTTTTTAAATAATTACCTGATCACAGTGCTTAGATCCTATTCTACTACTCTTCAAGGGAAGGCGGAAGCAGAAAAGCCAGTTGGGAGACTGTCATAATAATCTCAATGAGAGAGTTATTAGTGTCTTGAACTAGAGTCATATTAAGGAAAAGAGTAAGAAATAACTGAATATGGATGTATGAATGTAGTATTTTGTAGTAGAACCAATAGTATTGATGAACTGATTTTATGGGAGGGGGGGAAGAGAAGGAAGAAAATCAGGATGACTTCAACATGCTTGGCTTGAGTAACTTAAAAGATGAAAATACTATTAATTAATATGTGGCTCCCCTCTCAGTGGAATTCTCCAGGAAAGAATACTGGAGAGGGCAAGCCATTCTCTTCTCCAGGGTATCTTTCTGACCCAGGGATTGAACCTGGGTCTCCTGCATTGCACGCAGATCCTTTACCATCTGAACCACCAGGGAAACCCAATATGTGGAAGTCTATATATGGGTCAGGTTAAGAGGGGATGATCAAGAATTTGATTTGAGACATATTAATTTTGAGATGCCTATAAAATATCCAATAATATTTGTTGAATAGGTGTGTGAAGTGTGTGCTTAGGAATACTTCTGCTGGACATATAAATTTGAGAGTCAAACCCATATGACAATTAAATTAGATGAGCTAATCAAGGGAGTAAGTATAGACAGAAACAAAACTTAATAACATGACAGAGACCTTTCCCAGCATTCCATTAAATCCAACATTCTACTGGATGTCTCCTTAGATATCCTGCAAGCATCTCAAATTCAACATGTCAAAAACACAGCAAAGGTTTTGACCCATCCCAAAGCTTGCTGAGTAATCACAGTGATAATATGTAGTTCAATTATTTTAATGTCAATATTCTTGAGCTCTTATTATGTGTATGGGATAGCAAAGAATCTGCCTGCCATGCAAGCAATCTGGTTTTCATCCTTGGGTGGGGACGATCCTCTGGAGAAAGGAATGGCTATTCATTCCAATATTCTTGCCTGGAGAATGCCATGTACAGGGAAGTCTGGCAGACAGTCCAAAGGGTCGGACACCACTGAGTGACTGACACTTTCACATGCATTATTTTAACCCTAACAATGTCATTTGGAGAATATTGCTTTTTTCTTTCTATTGAAAATAAATAAAAGTGAGGTTAGAAAGTTTGAATAATTTACCCAGTGATGCATAACTAGTTAGGTGAAGCAGTTCAGTGAAGATTCCAGCTCTCTTGTATCCAGAACTTATATTCATAACCACCATGTTATATAGTATCTTAATATTCAGCAGGAATAATTCTGGTGATTCTTATGAATCCTCAAAATCATGATTTATCATATTGTTTTGTATCGTGGCATTCTTTGGACGTGTCAAATGAGTTCCCTAGAAATATATGTATATGCAAAGAGATTCAGTATTTTGTGTACAGTTTCAAAGGTATCCTAAAATCTATGCAAGAACTGTCTCCACTTAAAGATCAAAGACCTCTGAAAAAGTTTTTGCATTCTATTTTCCATCATAAACTACAATAAACACTTACTTTAAAAAAATAAAGTGACTCAGACTTTATTTATATTTTAGGATATTAGATTCATGTAGGTCATGAATAAATACAATATAGCTTATTTCAAACTTCATTCCTACCTCTAGTCCTTCTCATGTGCCAATACCTCATATTTGTATAACAACTTCTATTACTGTCTTGAGGCTCTATTCAGAGCCTAATATAAACATAAGGATGAATGTATTTATTTGTCCCTGCACCAATCTCTTTCTTACATAAAGATAATGCAGCAGAAGATATAAAGAAGAGTTGGGAAGAGAGCAGAGAAGAACTATGTATAAAAAAAAAGTTCTTCATGACTCAGATAATCACCATGGTGTGATCACTCGCCTAGAGCCAGATATCCTGAAATGTGAAGTCAAGTGGGCCTTAGGAAGCATCTCTACGAACAAAGCTCCTGGAGGTGATGGAAATCCAGTTCAGCTATTTCAAATCCTAAATGATGATGCTGTAAAAGTGCTGCACTCAATATGCCACAAAGTAGAAAACACAGCAGTGGCCACAGGAAAGGGTCTTTTTTTTTCATTCCAATCCCAAAGAAAGCTAATGCCAAAAAATGTTCAAACTACTGCACATTTGCACTCATCTCACATGTTAGCAAAGTAATGCTCAAATTTCTCCAAGCCAGGCTTCAACATTGTGTGAACCATGAACTTCCAGATATTCAAGCTGGATTTAGAAAAGGCAGAGGAACCAGAGATCAAATTGCCAACATCTGTTGGATTGTCAAAGAGGCAAGAGAGTTCCAAAAAAAAAAAAAAAAAAAACATCAAATTCTGCTTTATGGACTGTGTGGATCACAAGAAACTGTGGAAAATTCTGAAAGAGTTGGGAATATCAGGCCACCTTACCTGCCTCCTGAGAAATCTGTATATGTCAAGAGGCAACAGTTAGACCTGGACATGGAACAACAGACTTGTTCCAAATAGGGAAAGAAGTATGTCAAGGCAGTATGTTGTCAACCTATTTATTTAACTTATATACAGAGCACATCATGCAAAATGTCAAGCTGGATGAAGCACAGGCTGATATTGAGATTGCCAGAAGAGATATCAATAAACTCAGATATGCAGATGACACCACCGTTATGGCAGAAAGTGAAGAACTAAAGAGCCTCTTGATGAAAGTGAAAGAGGACAGTGAAAAGTTGGCTTAAAGCTCAACATTCAGAAAACTAAGATCATGGCATCTGGTCCCAACACTTCAAGGCAAATAGATGGGGAAATAATGGAAACAGTGAGAGACTTTATTTTGAGGAGCTCCAAAATCACTGCAAATGAAGCCATGAAATTAAAAGACTCTTACTCCTTGGAAGAAAAGCTATGACAAAACTAAACAGAATATTAAAAACCAGAGACATTACTTTGCCAACAAAAATCCGTCTAGTCAACGCTATGGTTTTTCCAGTAGTCGTGTGTGGATGTGAGAGTTGAACTATAAAGAAAGCTGAGTGCTGAAGAATTGATGCTTTTGAACTGTGGTGTTGGAGAAGACCCTTGAGAGTCCCTTGGACTGCAAGGAGATCCAACCAGTCCATCCTAAAGGAGATCAGTCCTGAGTGTTCATTAGAAGGACTGATGAAGTTGAAACTCCAGTACTTTGGCCATCTGATGAAAAGAACTGACTCAACTGAAAAGACCCTGATGCTGAGAAAGACTGAAGGCAGGAGGAGAAGGGGACAACAGAGGACGAGATGGTTGGATGGCATCACTGACTCAATGGAAGTGAATTTGAGTAATCTCCGGGAGTTGGTGATGGAGAGGCAAGTCTGGTTTGTTGCAGTCCATGGGGTCGCAAGAGTCAGCCACGACTGAGTGAATGAACTGAACTGAACTGAGGTGTAGCTTGCCATTAGCTCTTCACTTTGCATTTATTGCTATATCCTGGCCATATTTCCAACTTAATATAGAAAGTGTCTTCACTCATTTTTTATTGCATTATAGTCCATTAGTCCCACGCTGATGGACACTTGGGTCACTTCCAATATTTTCTCTTACAAACAGTGCTTCAGAAAATAACCAGTAATATTAGTTGATACACTTGCAGGAATATCTATCAGATAAAGTACCAGAAGTAGAGTACCAGAGTAAAAAGGTAAGTGTATTTACAATTTTAATAGATATTACAAAACTGCACCCCTTAGATACTAAAACATTTTGCATCCTCACCAACAGTGCAATCTAACTGAATGGCTATTTCTCCACAGCTTCAGCAGAAGCTGGTATAGTGTTAAATTTTTGAAATTTTGCCAGTCAAATAGGTGAGAAATGTCATTTCAACATAGTCTTAATTTGCATTTTTCATTTTATGAGAGGGATGAGAACCTTTTATATGTTTTGGGATGCATACATATTTCATTTTCTGCAAACTTTCTGTTCTCTACTTTTCATTTGGGTTTTGGTTCCTTTGCATATTAATAACTGTACAAATATATGACTAAAGTGATCTATAAAGTTACTAAGAAAAAATATTATTAAAATTTATTTTCTGTGGCTGTATCCAAGCTTCTTTTTCTTTTCCTTTCTTTCCCTTTTATTTTCCATTCTTTCCTTTTTTATAGCCGACATGCCTGTAGTAAGTCATTATTATTATTCTTCAGTGCTGGGGAGCTTTCTTGATGGTAGCACTGCTGCTGCTGCTCAGTTGCTTCAGCTGAGTCCGACTCTATGTGACCCTATGGACAGCAGCCCACCAGGCTCCTCTGTTCACAGGATTCTCTAGGTAAGAATACTGGAGTGGGTTGCCATTTCTTTCTCCAGATGGTGGGACAAATCCAGCTTAATAGTAAAGACTGTAGCATCACCCTCCAAAACTGAGTTAGTCGGCTCTAACCTGCTAACCTTATGAGCTTATTTTTCCTTGGATATCTTTGTGTGCCATAGCATTTTCATCTAATACAAGTATATTTTGTCTGTGTTGAGCATATATCCTTGTCCACATGTTGTTCACAATGAGCCTTTCAGCTTTTCAATTTAGGAAAAATAAAAATAATGTTCATTCTTAGGTTGAATTTGCATTAAGCAAGCAAAAACAAATCTTAAAAAATTTCCACGAACCTTTACTCAGTGGTAAACTTCATTTCAGCAGATGAGTTAGTACCTTTACCATTCATAGTTTAAGAATGAGTATTTACACGTTCCTAAATTTGTCCTGAAGTACATTCCTACTGAGGCATCTGTTTCCTGTATTTATCTTCTCATGACAAGTTGATCACCTTTTCAACCTCCACTACAATCATTTCCCTCACTTGATGATTAATTTTTTCCCTGATGACAACACTTACCAAAACAGCTCTGTTAAATTCTTGTATTTCTAGACTACTTGTACTCAAACACCTTGGAGATGTAGACTATTACTAAATTTGATATTCTGCTTTCACATTCAAGCAAACCTTTTGCTTTTAGTCTGAGAACTCTTGTTTTCTCAGATTCTTCACTTCCATCTCCAATACTAGAAGCTGGCTTTCTCTCTCTCTCTCTCTTTGTGTGTGTGTGTGTGTGTGTGTGTGTGTGTGTGTGTGTGTGTGTGTGTGTGTGTGTGTGTGTCTTTCAGTCATGTCCTATTCTATGTGACCCCATGGACTGTAGCCCGCCAGGCTCCTCTGTCCATGGGATTCTCCAGGCAAGAATATTGGAGTGGGCTGCCATTCCCTCCTCCAGGGGATCTTTGCAACCCAGGGATCAAATCCAGGTCTCTTGCATTGCAACAGATCCTTTACCGTTTGAGCTATCACATCTATTTCTCCCTGAAAGGAGGCTTATCATGGCTAGACTGTCTCGTGAGAATCCTCTTACAGTGTGATAAAAATTTGTGACATAAGACAATAAATATGGCTGCATAGAGTAGGGCTGGCCATAAATCTCTAAATACGATGTATTCATCCTTACAAACCCCCAAATGGCAGCAGATATTTTATTTCTATAATTAAACTTCCATCATTCTCATACTGATACCAAGATGAGCTTCATGTTAACCATTTAGGGGCTGAACTTGTACCAGGAGCATCCCTGCCATAACATTTCTAACCAGGAGTATAAAAGCTGCAAATGAACAACAAATTCACACAGCAGAAAATTTTAGTTGGAGTAATGAACCTCTTAGGGCTGAGATCCACAGGGGTGGCTGCTTCATGGGATTCCTGCTGCAGTTTGCCATTTCCATAGGTCAATGATGACTTTTTATTTTAATGCAGTTTTTTAACACATTTTTCTTGTATTAATAGGCATTCATACCTCTTCTGTGAACAACTTGCTTTATGTCCGATGCAGGATACAGGATGCTTGGGGCTGGTGGTGCACGGGGATAACCCAGAGAGATGTTATGGCAAGGGAGGTGGGAGAGGGGTTCATGTTTGGGAACGCATGTACACCCTTGGTGGATTCATGTCAATGTATGGCAAAACCAATACAGTATTGTAAAGTAAAATAAAGTAAAAATAAAAATTTAAAAAATAAAAAAAATAAAAGAAATCTTTAGCTCTTCAAAGGAAGGAACTATGGTTTTCACGTTTACTTTACCAAAGGCCTATCAAATTTAAATTCAAGATCAATATTCTCTTGCATCATCTCTTTCATTTTCTAGTACTTACAACTTCCAGGAGTTGCTGAATTTTCCACTTGAGAAAATTATCACCTTCTTTTTTAAAAAATATTTTTTATTCAGATTATTTTAACATCTTTATTGAATTTGTCATAATATTATTTTATTTTTATTTTATTTTATTTTTTTTTGTTTGTTTTTTTGTTTTTTTTTTATGGGCTGCAAGGCATGTAGGATAACTACTTGGTCAGGGATGCAACCCAAACTCCCTGCATTGGAGGATAAAGTTCCAACCACTGGACCACCAGAGAAGTCCCTGAGTTTTCCTTTTCATTCATGCCATCCCATCTCTCTTCTCTTTCTCCTTCTGTTCTCCCATCAGATTCCTGCCTTATTTATGATAACCTGCTCACAGGTCATATTATCTCTGGTCCCAACTCCCTGGAAAGAGTAATTCATTCCCCCTGTCCTCCCCACACCCTCCCCCCACTCCAGGATCTACTTACACCACTTCTGATCTTTCTTTTATATTTGCAAATAGGTTATTACTAAATGTTCTGTCTGGGCTGGGGAGTTGAGGAGAGAAGATTGCAAACCTACATACAATGGGGTTTTTGTCTGTATGACTCTTACCTGTTTTTGTCTATCTGACTATTTTTATCTGTCCAACTGTCACCTTGATACATTTTTATACATTCCTGTAGAGCAATGTCTAATAACTAGTCCCGGGGTCCAGCCCCGGGGGTCCAGGGAATTCGAAGGTGGAGACGGCGTCGGCGTCATTGGAAAAATTACAGATATAGAAAGAGATTAGAAACGGATACTGTAGTAGGAAGATAGTGTAGTGGAGAAAAGGAGGTTAAATCCAGATGGGAATTTAGCCTGAGAAACGGAGCAAGAAAGAAGCGACATGGTGGAATCAGTCTTTCCGGAAACTGATCCGATGTCTTTATTTTGGGGTTTGCTTATATACCTTTTGTTACACATAGGGATGAATACAGAGTCACGTGGGGGTCTTAGGGACATTACATCATCTTCTGGCCATGAGTGAGACCTGCTGACATTCTACGATCCTTTCTTTCTGATAACCAAAAACCTTATTTCTTCCAAGGGTGTTTTTTCTTAAACCAGGCACCACCCTCCAGATAAAGTTGCATTCCTATAGGGTGAGGGTGTAGTGAGTTACAATCAAGAAAGTAATTTATTTAACCCAAGGTTAACAGGATTAATCTTAAAGGTTAATACCTATCTCTCCTATATGCTTAAAGGTTAATATTTATTTCTCCTATATGTTTAAAGGTTAATACTTATTTCTCCTATATGTTAGTTATATTCATTATAAGGGCAGGGAACATGGAGATTTAGCAGCAAACATCAACCCAACAAATGAAAATCCTTTCACCAATCCTCCCCTTAAGATCTAGTCTTAAGATAGTGATCAAGTTACATTTTTACATGGCAAGGACACAGTGATTTATAACAAAGCACAGTGATCTATTACAAAAGAGAAAATCCATTAACTCAAAAAGTCTAGTATTGCTAACATCAAAAACTACTATATTTCCTTTTCTATATTCCAAATACATTGATTAATATATTTCCAGGTGCCTAAGGATATGGAGGCCTGGCGGCAATCATTGACTCCACAATGAGAAAAAGCCCTATGCTAATTAAGACTCTCAAAATACTCCAAAACTCTCTGTGCTGTTTATGGTTAAGAAGTAGTAAACAATCTTGTGCCTAGTGGCAGGAGTATGGATAATCCTGTCACACAAGCTAGGCAGAGAGGTTTGACCTGAGACATCCTTGTCCCACCCAGAGCAGGGAATTAGCAGCAATTATTGGCACAACAAATGAAAAAAGCCTTCACCAATATAATTCCTAACCAACACACTATATTAATAATTTCTAACTCCCCAAAAGAATTTGCCTTTAGTAAGTCTAAAACATCTCTTGCCTCTCAGATTGGGAGGCTGTAAACAATCACATGTGGCTGGACGAACCTCTACAGGTGGGCTAGATAACCTTCAGAGGAGTCCGTGAGCTGAAACACTCTTATCACACCCAGGAATTTTTATTGCCTTGGAGCTGCACGTTTACTCCTTCTCCGAGAGAAACGGTTATGGGGGGAAGCCCCCCGTAAAGTCAGAGGTGTAGGCGAGAGCATAAAACAGACTCTGGTTTTGGGGTAGATGGTTGGGAACAGGGGGTTTCCTGAGGCTTGATCACGCCTTTGCATATGCCAAGCCTCCTTCCTCATGACCTTTGCCATGGGCGGAGTTCCTCACGCTGGCCCCCAACAAACTAGCTCACTTCTCTAGCCTTTTATCAAAATATCAATTCATCTTCGATGATCTGAAATCACTGCTCAGGGGAGCTTGGCTGAAGACAGTTCCTCCTGGAAAACCCTTGAGGCTGAGAATAATTTTGCCCAGGAGCAAATTCATCAGAATTAGAGTTCAGTTTCCCTTTCCAAGACAAGGCTTTCTGCTGTGAGTAGGAAAGGGGTCTAGGAGGAAAGCAGACACTAGACAGCTAACTCCATCTCTAATGTTTTGGGATCAAGTCCACATCCTCTGGTTTCACAATTAGTCAGAGGCTGAGCATCAGTCAGTGTGATTCTGACCGTTCCCCGTATGACCTCTTGTGTTCCACAAGCAAGGAGATAGGAACATGCAGACTCCAGCTTTCACCTAGGCTAGCTGTGGGGTGGGAATGATATTTACTCATGTCCACTCACTTGGGCCCTCCTTAAATTTCATCCCTCCATTTTCCATCCTATTGTGCCTGAGATTTGTTCCCCTGTGTTTCCACATCTTGATCCAATTAATAGCTGGCTCTTGACAAGATGATGGCTATAGTTAACACTGCTCTATGATATATAGGAAAAATGTTAAGTGAATACATTCTAAAAGTTTTCATCATAGGAAGAATTTTTTTTCCCCTGTCTTCTTTCTTTTAATTCTCTTGTATCTATATGAGATGATGGCTATTAGTTGAAACAATTGGGATCATTATTTTACAATATGTGGAAATCAAATCATCATGCTGAACATCTTGAACTTACACAATGATTTAAGCCAATTGTTTCTCAATTAACCTGGAAAAAACAATTAGTTCTTGGTATAGGAATAATTTTCAGCATTGCTTAATTAATCCTGATAGTATTTTGCTCAATCAAAAAGCGAGGTTGCTTGCTTATGAGCTTCTAAGTGTTATTCTATTGTGGTTGGAGAAGGGTTTACTACAGAGGTTTTTCAAGTCAAGACCTGAATTGTTAACTTGTCATTTAAATCCTACTTAAGGTCCACCCTGATAAACACTGTCTCAAAGAGAGAAGTCAATCTTTCAGAGAAGCAGCAGTTTTAATGGATGTGAGTTCATCAGCAGCAACATAGAAGATCTTGCAAGCAAACCTTCACAGAGATATTATAGGCACTGCTTGCTTTATGTTCTCAGAGAAGGCAATGACACCCCACTCCAGCTCTTGTCTGGAAAGTCCCATGGACGGAGGCGTCTGGTGGGCTGCAGTCATGGGGTCGCTAGGAGTCAGACATGACTGAGCAACTTCACTTTCACTTTTCACTTTCATGCATTGGAGAAGGAAATGCAACCCACTCCAGTGTTCTTGCCTGGAGAATCCCAGGGACGGGAGAGCCTGGTGGGCGGCCGTCTCTGGGGTCGCACAGAGTCGGACATGACTGAAGTGACTTAGCAGCAGCAGCAGCAACTTTATGTTCTAACTTGACTCAAAAAATCCTTTTCATTTCAGCTGCTGGCAAGTTCACCAAGTGAAGTCCTTTAATCTGAGTAGGGAACAACTTACAACAGTGGTGCCAGAGCTTATATGTGACCAATCCCACATTAGCAGCCAAGGTCCAGAGTATCCAGGCTTAACTTAACTGGTGAGAAGAAAGCAGTGATTCTCCCTTTTGTGTCTGAGAACATCATCATTGAGGCTGGACAGAGAATCTTCTATCTCCAGCAACAGAGACGAGAGTAGTCAACCATCAATTGGATGTATTAATATGGTTTGGATGTACTTAGTGGCAACCAAGTCTGGCCCCAGGAAGAAAAGAAGGTCCCAGGCTCAGTTGCAGCCAGTGGCCAAGATGATTTC